>CM034151.1:644870044-645175585 GCA_019776745.2 Taxus chinensis
CTGAAATAGGTGGGGGAAACTAGGCCCATGAACAAATTACCATCATCCTATGTAGGTGTAGTCTCATCATACATATCCCACTAGTTCTCGCACCTAATCAATCTCATGTGACCTTGAATCACTTAGGTTTCATGACACTCTATGATGCACATGGGATCCACATTCACCTTCCACTACATTCTCTTACACCTATAATGTGATCTGAATCCAATTGCATGAGAAGTATCTAGAAATTATCTCTTAAGAATAGAAACATGCAACACAATCATGAACGCGAGACAAGTTGGGTGGACAAAGCTAGATGGTAGGCTAAGGGACCGATCCACTCCAATATCTCAAATGGAACCACTAATTATCAGAGCTATAACTTAGAAGCCTTTTCTTTAATGAATATGGGAATCTTATGAGGTCTAAAACAAAGCAGAATACCTTTATGCTAACCTAAAAATTACGGTTAACTCTCCTCTGATCTACATACTTCTTCTGTCCTATCCTATGCCTCTTGCAACCTCTTTCTAATCAAGATAAACTTACTACTCAATGTTCTATAAAAAATGGCTGGCGCTAAGAGATACTCTATCTTCTATCTTGTCCTAACTCAGTGGAGTCCTGCACTCCCTACAATATAACGCCTAAAAATGGTGCCATACTAATATAACTCTGGAAATCTTTTTTTGTATGCTAAACTAAACTAAGTATAAATACTCCTCCCCAAATGTGACTAATGATCCATTATGTACATCTAAAGCATTTCCTATAATATCTGATTCTTTAGCTGATCAGTTTGTTCAATCTGTCTTTGAGATGATAGGCTATAGTGAAATTAATGTTCATTACAAGGGCATAACTACATGGTTAGTCCAAAAATGAGAGGTTTATAATGGATCACGGTCAACAAATAATCTTCCACAGAATCTCATCTAATTCTAAAAATCTCATCCACTAGTACATTCGCACCATTACAATAGCTTGTATAAGTGGTCCTTCACCAAATAAAAATGAGCCAATTTTGTCAATATATTCGACCATGACCATGATGACATCATGGTTATATCTCGATGTAGGTAGCCCTACTATAAAATCCATGGAAATGGTTGTTTCATTTCAACTCCGGTATGACATGTGGGTAGACAAGGCCAGCTGGATATTGATGCTCGACCTTCACCCTCTAACACTCAAAACATTGAGACAAAAAATGAAATATATATGTGCAAAGTCTTCTCCAATTATATAATTGTCTCATCATCGTGTGTATATTCTTCACCCCTGTATGGGATAAATAGGGTACATGATGAGCCTCTAAAAGGATATCTTGTCGCAATCCACAATCTTTAGGCACATAAATTCAGCCTTTATGTTTGAGAAGCTCATCTGAATCTAATGTAAATCCATCAATTTTTCCTTCAAGGGGTCTTTAAGACTCAACCTCTGCTCTCACATAAAGTAGAAGTTGTCATGTGGAAGCTGCTACAATATCTCGGTCCTTAAGTCTAGACCTATGGAAGTAGCCATAACCAAATGCCTCCAACGACTCAAAGTGACTGCAATTACAATCTCCTTCCCTTTCACATGCTCAATCTTAATGTGACACTCATAAAGAAGCTCCTTCCAATGTTGTTTATGGGAATTGATATTGGGTTGTGTGAAGAGATGACATCTACTCAAGTGATTTTTCCTAAGAATGAACCTCCTAACTAATAGGAAATGTCACCAACACACCAAATTATAGACTACTTCTGCAAGCTCAAGGTCTCGAGTTGGATAATTGATCTCATAATCCTTGTGCTTGTGAGACTCAAAATATACTACTCATCCATCTTGCATTAATATACATCCTATCCATGCCAAATAAGCATCTATACACATGAAGAAGTCCCTATGAGGATCTAGCACTACTAGAATCTAGGTGTTGTCATAAGGTATTCCTTCAGTGTCTTGAAGGCCTGCAAACATCTATCTGACCAAAAAAATTTACTACCTTTTTCATTGTAGGGAAGTGATGGGATATGTTATACGAGAGAAATTATGAACAAACCTCATGTAATAACCTGCCAATCCCATGAATCTGTGCACCTTGGTCACATTGGTTATCTCTGGCCAATCCATGATAGATATAATCTTGGAAGGATAAGTTGCGATACCTTCACCAAAAATAATGTGACCTAAATACTAAACCTTTGTCTGGATAAATGCACACTTCTCTAAGTTCCCATATAATTGTTTCTCTCAAATACACTAAAGAAAATGTCGAAGATGCTCCTTATGATCCTCACGTGTGCATGAGTATATCAATACGTCATCTAGAAACATGAGCACTAAGCAGTCCAAGAATTTCTTGGATACCCCATTCATAAAACTCATAATAATGTAGGGTCATTCATCAGGACAAATTGCACAACTATGAACTCATAGTGGCCATATCTCATGTAGAAAGTTTTCATTTTGATATCTTCCTCTGCAATCCTCTATTAATGGTATCCTAACTTAATATATATCTTTGAAAAGATGGTATCCCATTCATCTAATAAAACAAATCATCTATGCGTTGAAGGGAGTAACTATTCTTGATTGTTACTTTGTTTAGTTATCTGTAGTCAACACAAAAATGTAAAGATCCATCATTCTTAGATTCACAAAAATTACTAGTGCACCCCATGAAGATACACTAGGATGGATAAGGCCCTTCTCGAGAAGGCCCTCTAACTGTAACTTGAGCTCTAATAACTCAGGGGTGGTCATCCTATATGGCGCAAGTGAGATAAGATTCACTCTAGAAACCAATTCAGTATGAAAGTATATCTCATGTGAGGTAGGTAACCCTAACAACTCACTGGGAAAAACATCTAAAAACTCCCTCAAAATTGATGATCATCAAGTGACATTCCATGAATATCATCCTTTGATCGGTCATTAACTGTGATGGCATACGACTGACATCCCCGTCGTGCACACTGCTTTAGTTGCATAGTGGATATGGTGCAAATAGAAATGGGCCTCCTAACTCCAACTATCATCGACTAAACTCCCAAATCATCTGCATAAGTTATCACCTTGTTGTAGCAATCTACTCTATATTTGTCTGCTTAATACCAATCTATGCCCAACATAACTCCATACAAATGCAAGGGAAGGATATAAAGATCCAAAGTCATGGTGAAGGGTCCTAAGTCCACTACATACTCCTTAACTAAGGAAGCCACTATGATCATGGCCCCAAAATCCATCTCAATGTCCCAACTACTACCCTGCCTATGTGTCACCAACCTGCGTCACTCTACTAATGATGGTAGAATAAATGAATCAGAAGAGCCAAAATTAAACAATATAGAGGTAGGGACAACACCAATGCAACTTATTAACTCAATCATTGTACCTCGATGCTCTTCCTAGCAGTTCACGGCTGCTTCATAAATCTGATTGTTACATCCCATATCATCAATTGTAGGCTCTGAAATAGGTTCCTTACCTTGATTAACAGGATTATATGGACACTCCCTCTAAATATGCCCATGAAAACTGCACCCAAAGCAACTATTTGGTCCCCTCTAATGATTAGATACTTCTTCAGGTGCCCCGACAGTCCATTCTGTAGACCCCGATGATCTTGCCATAGACTTCTACTGTTATGGTGGATGTACTCCTACTGACTGAGCTTACGGTGGATCTTATGTCCTATTGGGTCCCCTAGTTGGAGGCCCCATACTGTACCCTCTCTATGCATCATGGCACTATGGAGGTATAAAAGGTGGTCAAGTCTGTTGATGCTACTATTGTTCCTATTGTGGTGGCCTAAAAGAGGAATGTGTTGAATTTTTTCTGCCACGAGGAGGAGGAGCTCACCTCCTCAACCTATTATCCTACCTCTGCTGAATACAGATCCTCATTCTATCCCTAGCCTACTTTTTCTTCCCCTGTTCTCCTTTGTAATGTGTTCTTTCTCAACGGCCTCTACAAAAGTTTGTGGACAATGCATACATACTACCCCCGTAAAATCTAACTTCAAGCCCCTGATGAACCTGTGTAATCTGACCTTCTAATCCTGTATGTACTCTACATATTGTAAAAAGTTGAGAAAATGACCTTCATACTTAGCTACTGTCATGGATGCATATCAAAAATCTTGAAACTCATTGATCCACTGCTGGATGAACCTCTTGGATATATATCTACTCTTGAAACACTCCTCAAAGAGCTCCCAAGTAACAGTCTCAGATTCTATGTGGAGCTTCTGCTCCTTAGTCCTCCACCAAACCCCATCTCCATCTCTCAAAAGGTAGATGGCCACAGGAGCCTTTTTGTTGTTGTTACATGGGCATAGCTTGAAGCATCTGCTCAAGCTAACCAACCATGCCTCTACCTGAAACCCTCATGTGTCTCCAGAAAAATGGGGTGGGTGTAGCTTCAATATCTCTTTTATACGATCTATCATTGTTGACTACTTGCATCTAATTCTATCCACATGATCATCATTCAGTGTAGGGCTTGTAGACCTATCTCTAGATGTCCTATATCCCTATCTCCATGCACCCTTTGAGGTGAATCCCATCTAGCTGACACCACGTGGGAGTTCTATGCCCTATACTCCTCACTATGTCGTGAAGGGATATAAGCCTCTACTGATGCTTCTATGTCATGTTGGCTAGATCATACCCCTACTACTCCACCTTGTATAGATGCATTGACCTCCGAGAAGGTCTCTAGGATCTGTGAAAATATAGTGGAAACTGCATGCTCTAGGAGTGGTATATATAACTCCACATGAAAGATCCCCTCGTTTGGTTTGATCCTCAACAAAAACTAAGATGAGAGTTAGTTCCTCATCATTTCGGTTTATTTCATTTTCCTAATCTTTTCTACATTTTTCAGTTATCAAAAGTATCATGTGTTCTAAGTTAGAGTTACGCTAAATTTATTATTTTTGTTTTCATGTGTGCCCAGGGTCCAAGTGTTGAACCCATGGCTCTGATACCAATGGTAGTGCCCAAAATAATGATGCTCAAAACAATATTAAAACCTATTAATTTATTACGCAAAAATTAAGATATATTTTTTTGTTTCAAAGGTTTCAAGGGTGAGCATTAGTCACGATTTAATTAATTTTATGATGAAAATTTCTACGCAATTTTTTGGTAGTCGGAATCAAATTAATAATTAATTTTAATTATTTTTATTGGTAATAATTTGAAAAAGGATCCAAGGGCCGTTACAAAATATAGATGTGAAATCATAAAAAAAACTAACAAAACATGCCTTTTCCTAAAATAATCCAGTGTCTCCAGCAGAAATGGGGTAGGTTGAAAGCTTAAGTATCTCTCTGAATATGATATGTTATTATCGTCTACTTACCTCTAGGTCTATCCACATGATCATCCCTTAGTATAGGGCTCCTAAACCTATATCTATGTCTTGTAGTCGTATCTCCATGCCCTATGAGGCTAATCCCATCTAGTTAACTCTGCATCGGGATTTCTCTTCCTTATAATCCTCACTCTGTCATGAAATGATACAAGTCTCTATTGATCTCTTTGTTATGCTAGCTAGATCTTCTCCCTACTACTCCAATTGTGTAAATCTACATTGACCTCCTACAAGGTCTTTAGGATCTACAGAAATCATAGTGGGAACTTCACTGCTCTGTGGGCTGGTATATCTAACTCATATCATTGAAAGTATCTTATCATCTAGTTCGCGCCTCCTAAACAAACCAAGATGGGAGTTAGTTTATCATCATCTAGGTTTTGTTTCAGTTTTCTAGTTTTTTACCTTTTATAATATCAATGAAGTGTTATGTGTTATAGGTGTAGGTTATATTAGGTTTACTTTTTGTGTTTCATGTTGGCCCAGGGTCCGAGTGTTGAACCCACAACATTGATACCAAGTTGGTAACACCCACAAATTTATGAGATTCAAAACGTCATCATTAAACCCTATTAATTTATTAGGTACAAAAAAAACTATGATAATTAGTTTTGTTTAGAGGGTTGCAAGGGTAAACATTAGTCACAATTTAAATAATTTACCGATACAAAATTTCTACACAATTTTGTGATTGAAATTAAATTAGATTATTAATTATTATTAATTTAATTCCCAGTAAGCTTTACAGATATAGTTATTTTTACCAAGTTCCATTACTTTGTTTAAAATTTGGCTTATTAATCCCTTTAAAGACAATTATATTTATCATTAAATCATTTATTTAAATGAGCTGTTATATTCAAATCCCACTTAATTCACTAGTTATCCCGATACTAAAAAAAATTATAAGTTCCAACACTTATTTAACCACTAGTGGCCCCATTCAACCCATACCTATACATTTTATTAAATGAGGAATATACCCAATCGCACAAAAAAATCCCATAACTTAAAAATATGTATGGATTGACTATCCACCATTAGATTAGATTATTTTTATAGGCGTTTGGATCTTAAGATGTTCACTATAGAAGCCCTAAACATCCTTATGTTCACATTCTTATTCTCATTTCTTTTCCATAATCCATTTTCTTTTATTAACTTGTGTTGTTTTATAGGTTTCAAAGAAGGAGCAATGGAGGCCATGAAAGGCTATGGATGGATACACAACTCCATTTGGAGGGTTTTGTTTTAACATTTTCACTCTAAATAGGAGATTTTTCTTTGTATTTTACTATGGCGAATTGTTTACCCATTTTATTCTTGTCAAAACATGATGTACCCTATTCATGGGTTATGGGAATTATGTGTATAAGTAAATTTCATGTGTGTATGTGTGTATGTATGAATGTATGTATGTATATATATACATATATTTAGGGTTATATATATACACACACACACACACTGCATTTGTATTTATATTTATATTTACAAATACACAGGTTGACAGAAATGCAGGGTTGTTGATTATATTTGTTTTTTCTTCAATCCTGGTATTTAGTTTAAAATGGCCAAATATAAAACAAATGCAGCCTGATATATATATATATGTATATATGTATATTGTTTTTCTGAAATAAAAAATTACATGCAACGTAATTGAATTATCACAGGTGTGTATAATATGCGCTGAATCCACAGCCAAATGGATAGCGCATGGGTTGAACATAATGCGGGCCAAGGCCATTTGTTTTAGCAAGGTTTTATTTATATTGGGTGGGTGCCGATTGAACTGCTCGCACCACTTATGACCATATTATATGGGTTGGGTGTGGGGCAAGACTGCCCACCCCGCCCTTCCCCTGACCCCCCCCACCAAAAGTTAATATAAAAACCAGGTAAAGGCTCATAGGTCGCTAACCACTTCATCATTACTAAAACAAAGCCAACTTTATTTTATATATATAAACAAACTTTAGTTTATAAGCCATTCAAATTTATTAACATTTTCCAATATTAGCCATTCGGCTATTGGTTGATAAAATATATATCAATATGATGATTTTTTATTGTTATAATTATAATATATATATATATATATATATATATATATATATATATATATAATTATGATATATATAAATTATATAAATTTATATAGGTATAGATAATTATAATTGTATAGT
The DNA here is from genome assembly GCA_019776745.2 of Taxus chinensis. Classification (NCBI taxonomy): domain Eukaryota; kingdom Viridiplantae; phylum Streptophyta; class Pinopsida; order Cupressales; family Taxaceae; genus Taxus; species Taxus chinensis. The sequence goes on from CM034151.1 coordinate 644,877,592, forward strand.
TTTATTTTACCTTACTTTTAAACAATCAAATCAATTTTATTTGTATAATGAAATATAAGGGCAAAAGTAGTTTTAGATTCTCTATCTATTCATATATGTAGAAGTAGTTGGAACTAATAGCCTTTTTATTCAACCCAATGCAAGCAAAGAAGAGGAAACATTTATTTGATTGAAAACACTAAATATATAATTTTCCCCCAAATACATTGTATAAATTTTTACTACATCAAAACAACCCAAGTTACTTCATTTTGCATATTCATTTGAATAGAATGGCGGTAAAACATGCTATAAAAAGAAAACTTTTTCCTTCTTCCTTTTAACATGTATAGTGGACAAATCGAGTTCACAAAATGAAATGATTAATATAATTTCTCATAATACAACACCTATCCTCTTGGCAAGAAAGAATGAGACCATCTTCAATTTATTAGAACTTTTAAATAAATTCAACATTTCAAATGTGACTAATTCCTGAGAATGGGAATGAGAAAGTTGGCTCTTTGCTTTCCTTTCATTATAACTCGTACCTTTCACGATAATACAAATTTACAATAAGGTAACTATACATTGTTTTATCAATGAGCATAGATCATTTTCTTATAACACAAAAGTTATTTTTTTCCAACACTTTTATAGAATAATTTACCAATATTACAACCTTCACTTAACAACAATGGGATACACATTACAAAGGTGATCCTTTTTGGCTCCAACATAGTATAAGTCCTCCAATTTTCGAACTTTACACTCTTCTCATCTATCAAATTTCAATCACAATACAATGAAATGGAAGTACGCGATGCTCTCCTGCCTAATCTATAATCCAATAAGAGGAGAAGTCATCCTCCTTATTGGCCCCTGAATCCCCAAGCAAAAGAAAAATGAGGTTTGTTTTGAAACATGGAAAACTTCACACAAAATAATGGCTTCCACAAACATACAATTAACAAATTTGCAACAACATTAAAAACAACATACACAAAAAATATTTACAATTTTCCAACAAACACATAGGCTTGACATCAAGCCAAAAGGAGCAAATAAATATGGGAATTACCTCCTTTTTCCTCCCAAGTGAAAATAGGGGTTCCACCCAAAGATCTCTATGTGCACCATCACAAAACACTCAAATACATCCTTATTTCTCCCCTTGACAAGTATGCAAAATATGGAAAAACATTTCCTTTTCTTTCTTCATAGATGGAAGTCTCTAGTCACACTCACTCAAAAATTCATGCCTCACAACTCCCTTTTCCCTCCCCAAAGGTCCCATTTTTCCATCTTCAACACCATTTTTATACAACAAGATACCCATCCCTAACATATTACATTCACAAAACACAATACATATATTCAAACCAATCACATATTTCTCAGACTATATTTTCATAAATAAATGAAGCAACAATAAGTGGAGATCCTACCTCTCTATTAAGCTTCCAAAACCTTCACTCAAAAAGCTTCAACTTCATTCAAACCAAGAACAATCCCAAAATGCAACTCCGAAAAGCTCCAAGCATGCAGTCCCAAGTCCATAATTTGATAAATTTCAAGTATAGAAAATGAGGGAAGTTAACCCCAAATCCGTCCAAATTAACTCAATATATAGAAAGGGGGGGTGATGATTATGAGGTGGCTCCATGTACAATGAAAAGTCATCATTTCTCCATTCTAACTCAACAAGTCAAGAAACAAAAGACCAATGTAATTAAATGAACAATTGAAGGCTATGACATGCACAAATGTACACTCCAACATGCACTCGATACCTTCAAAGGGCATATTAAATGTGGTAAGTATGAAAGTGACATTATTTACTCTTTTAAACTCAACAAATGCATTAAAAAGGATGAAAATTAGCTCCATAATTTCATAAGTATGGTTGGTAGATGAGTTCTGAGATGTAAGGGATAAGTTTTAAATTGTCTCACAAATCTCAAAATGTGGCACTTATAAGGAAAAAATTCGAGATTAAGAAATAAGAGAAAGAGTACACAGCTCTAAAAGGTAATTAATTCATTCAAAATCAAGCACAAATCAAGGACCATCTACCCTATTAATTACCCCATTGTGGCATATTCCTTTTATTTTACAAATTATGTTAAATTAGATAATTAAAACATATTAACAAGTGCTAATAAAGTAACTAGAATTTCCAATTAATTAGATACATGCAACAGAAAATAAAATACAAAATATAAAAGGAAGGAAAAACATTACAACCCATGGCCACACACATGAGGTTACCCCCCATGGGAAACCTCCTAACCAAGCATAATAATTACACAACATATATATAGAACACAAGTTGTCAAATTGGCCATGTCACAAACACCCAATGTTCTTGTAGGGTTAATCCCCTATCCCCTTTCGGTGTATAGGGATATCATTTTCCTACAATCACAAACAATAATACCTCTCTAGCCTCATAAACGCATCAATAACATCGAGAAATAACACATACATAGAAATCAATAGTCATCATCAAAATTAAGAAATTATATTATCTATCAACCATATCAAAATAATTTGATTCTACCATTTTACTATCATTCATGAGATCACAAAACTATTTAGAACATCCAAACATAGGAAATGTATCATGAATATAACATTTCATTATAAAATCATAACAATGAAAATCAACATATATAGAACTTCCCACCAGTGTCATCTAGCATATCATAATCCAAAATGTGAATCACAACATATCAATAATTCAAATGTCTATATAGTCTATCACCTGATAATCAAAATATAATAATCAAAATGCCAATGTCTCCAATCAAAAGTAATAAAGTCATAGTGGAATAGTGTCGAAGGGAAGTGGGCATTATAGAGTTGTCAGAGACTGTGTCATAGTGCATAAAAGATTTTCCATGGGACTAATTGTGTCCTCCATTATTCCACTCACATGTATCCTTGCTTGGGGCACCATTTCTAACCCTTGTTCTTACAACACAAACATTCAGGAACTATAACATGGTAATAAAAACATTACTGTAACTGTCTTAAACATTATTTATTTGAGTATGTGTGATTATAATGGTTTCGCTATTAGGTATCCTTTTACTTTCTTGTATTGCATTGCATTTTTTATATTGCATTGAGTTAGGTATTGTAGCACTCGCTAAAAACTCCCGCATGAGACTCAAGAAGAACCTAGGTTTAGTTGGAAAAATTATGGATTTTTTTTTAAAAAGGCGTGCCCAAAATGTTTTAAAAAATGATAGTTGCCACATTAATTTCCCTAAGGTTATGACTCAAATGAAAACATTATTCCATGATAACACAATATTTAAAATCTACATTAAACTTAATACATTGATTTTATAGGCAAATATAATCTCCTTAAGGATTATTTAAATAATAAAAAATTTCCTTCTAAAATAGAACACTCCTCCCCATGGGTGGCAAGGGTAAAAGTGGTCAGTGAAATTAAATACTAAGGTTATTTAATTTCTACAATGTTGAAACAACTAGCAAGGTCCCATATTAAAATTTGGGTTAGGATAAAGAACACTGCCCTACCCCATAAAATGGCCTCTTAAAAAAGTCAACTCATCTTTTAAAATTAAGACATTTAAATAAAAAGGTAATTTTCCACTCACCCATTCCCCACCTACATTTTGTAGGGGTGAATTTCATCCTTTGGACCCTTAATGTGGAAAAAGGGTACCCAACCCTAAACATCCTTATGAAGCCTCTTTTCTCATCTCATTTGATTCATTTTCTTTCTTTGGTTTTGTAGGTTGATGGAGGAGGAAAGGAAGCCATTGGAGGTCACTCCAAGCTTTTGTAAAGGCTTGCAAGTTTCCTTGTTTCTTATTTTGTGCATACCCTCATCTAGGGTTTCAAAGGATGTATTTATATTATTTTACTTGTATTTTGGTTAAATTTGCCCAAATGGGTACATGGGTATTTTCCATTTTATTGACATAATTAAGATTTGATATGTGTTTTCATTTAGGTCTGGCCGCGGCTTAACGTTTACACAGTCCCCTTTAAAATAGAACAAATGAAAACAAAAAAAGTTGCAGTGTTTAGTTTATTACAAAGGCAAAATAATTTTCAAAGTTGTTGGGGGTTGGGGGGAGGGTCAGCGACCCTCCCCCCAACCGTTTTCCCATTCACTAAAATAAAATAGGCCGTAGCCTTTTTGGGGTATAATCCCAAGTATTGCACTTTATTTTGAATTTATTCTACATTAAATACTTTCTTTCCTTTTCTTTTTCCCTTTTACAGGTTTCCCTTTTTCTTTTTCTTTTTTTAAAATTAATTCTTATAAACTTAAATATATGAATTATTTTATATATATATATATATATATAATAACAATATGAATAATATTAATCTTAATGCTATTTTTATTAAATATTAGTATTTGTATTACTAATATGACCATCTAACTAAAATCTTATATTATAAATTATTATTATATATATATTTTTGTAAAGTTTGGTAGTAATGGTTTGTGGAGTAAAACTAATCTTGTTTCCTTTTATAATTTATAATAATTTGATTATCAATTTATACAATAAAAAGAGGCTAAGGTTCAAAGGTCACCATTTTTATTTTATTTTTCCATTTTTTTAATAAAGGAAATTCCATTTATTGACAAGGTAACAAGGAAACGATTTCTTTTTTTTTTTGGTTTTTCTTTGTTCTCTTTTAAAATTATTCCATAATTACATGTGAAATTTAAACCTTCTTTCAACAATGTAAGGAATTGAACAAAATAGTCTAAATTTTCCAATACATACTTTCCAAGTAACACAATGATATGTAACATTTCATAATACAAATTCCTAACAATCCACAAGAGATTTTACAACAACATTTCCATTAATATATTCTAAAACAAGAGCAAGAACAACACACTAAATGAAGGTTTTCATTCCACTAAAAGAGTAACAAACTATTTTCCAATTCACCCTTTTATTATCCAATTAAAAAGCAAGAGGTTTAATAACTATAAAAATGCAAGTATAATATGAAAATGAATCTTTCTTTCCTATTTGCAAACTAACTTTACAATAACATTCTTTCTTCTTTCTTTTCTTATTTATTTCTTTCCTCATGCAATTCAATACCAATAACAACTTTTTGAATACAACTTCCATTTCAATATATACTACCCTTCCATAGGCACAAAGGAATACAACATGTTTCTTTATAATATCAATACAAGAATGAAGTACATTATTACAATTTCTTGCACTCTAGGTGGGTAAAAATAAAAGGTGTTTCACATGGCCATCAACAAGACTCCAATGCTCCAAACACCACTCAAGGTAGCTCCTCCAAAAAAATTCTTGATTCACAAAAAAATAGGGGGAGAGGCAACGCTCTCCACCCAACCAAGATACCCAATGGAGAAGAGAAGCCATCCTCTCCATTGGCCCCCGAGCCCCAACCACATCATAATGGGAAAAGATCTCAACTCATGGCAACTACTAGCTTCCACAATACTTAACAAATCACTTCACATTCATTCCATTTTTACACAAACACAATAACAACTCAACAAAGAGAAAACAATCAAAACAACAATATAACAAGGCTTATCAAGAAAGCCAAAAGAGTAAGACCTATGGGGGAGGCAACTTATGCCTCCCAATGGTAATGAGTGCCCACCTAATAGCCTCCAATACAAACGTAATATCACCCTATAAACTCTTATGCCTCCCTCAAGTACCCCTTATACCTCCATACACTCTTATGCCTCCCTTAAAAACTCTTATGGCTCCCTCACAATAGGAACAAGAATAAATGCAAGCATTCCTCATACTAGGTGGGGCACCCAACCCAAACTCCCTCCTCAAACAAAATAACTCTTATGCCTCCCTATAAGAAAAACTCCCCATAGTCTCCTCCCACTCCTAACTTTTAGGCATTCTACCCATACCCAACAAGCCTTCCAAAGAGACAACAACATTCAACACAACATATACACACATGCAATAAAACAAATAATAAAATTTAAACTAAGGTGAAGCTCCTACCTCTCCATGGTAGAGCTTCTTCCAAGTATAAAAGTTCCAAGATTCTCTAAAGATGAAGCAAGTATCCACAAAATCTCCAAAAATCCACAACTCTCTCAAAATCCTCTCACTCTCCAAAAATTCAAGAGACTAAAAAAATGATCATCCAACCCCAAAACAAGCAACAAGAATTCAATAAATAGAGAAAAGAAGAGGGAGGGGATGATGTGGCTCTCAAGTAAGATTCCACCTCATTTCCTCTCCACTCCACATCACTTGGTCAACCTCATATTCCAATGCACAATTAATAAGTGGTTAGAGGAATGACAAGAACCTTACACACTCCATCTAAGCCCACTCCCCCAAAGGACAAAATTAAATATTTGGAAAGAAAGTGCAATTAACATTTCACATTTTCAACTTCCCAAAACACCTAAAAGAGCCTAAAATTTGACCCCCCAACCCATAGGTAGGGTTGGCATTGGGCATTTAAGATGTGTGGGACAAGTTTGACTTGTCCCACAAGCTTCCAAATTTGGCCTCTAAGGCCAAATTCGAGTTTCCCATGAAGGGTAGAGTGTGCTACACTCAAAATTCAAAACACACTTCACTAAACACAAAATCCAAGACTAAATCAATTTTAATAAATGAAATCCTTGTAGTCACATCTTTAATTAGTTTAGGAAAAATTCAAATTAGCTTAATTAAGACACTACAACCCATGAGTAATAAAGGGTGTAAACACTAATCCAAAAATATGAATAATAAAACAAGTAAATTTTCAGTTACTAAGAGAAAACACATACTAACATAATAGAAAGGGAAAATTAAAACAAAACAACACATGACCCTTAGGTCACAATTTTCCCCTAACCAAATAATTCTAACACACACACAATTACATGTTGCCATGGTGACCCTAGTTGGATTCTTCTCGAATTCCGATGTGGTTCGTCTCCACTCCCCCGATCTTGTTGTGAATATAATATACCTGTAAAATAGAGGATACCTCCTTTGGCCTCATAGCCGCATTAAAACATTCATGCCAAAATATGTGATATAAATCTAAATTCAACTATATATGAATTAATATCATCTATGCAAATATGATATCACTTACAATTTCTAGCACATTTCTATTCCACATTTCATTCATGTCAAAACGATCATCACATTAATTCAATTATCAAGATCTATTCAATATGACTAAATATATCACATGTCAGAATTACAGATAAATAACCATGTTAGAAGTATATCAATACCAACATCAAATGTCTCCAGTAGTCCATATGCATCATATAAGAATCAAATCAATAACAATTTCAGTATCTCTAATATCTACTAACCATGCTATATCAAAACTATAATATATCCATAAGTGCAGTCGATAGTATCAAAACAATAATAAAAAATGTGTCGAAGCGAAGTGGGCACTACATCCCCCTTCCCCTTAGACTCGACTTCCTCCTGGAAGTCACTAGAATAGGTGTGGAAACTATACTCGTAGCAAGGTAGCATCCTCCTAAGTAGCCATAGTTTCATCATATCTGTCCCACTGGACCCGAACCTGATAAATCTCTTTACCGCGAAGGCCTAGGGTCATGTGCACTCTATAATGTGTATGGGATCCACCATCACTTGCCCCTGATCCTGCACCTGTAATTCGGTCCAATATAGCACGTGAGAAGGATCAGAAATATATCTCCTAAGTACAGAAATTTGAAACATGTCATAGATGTCGAGTCAAGCTAGGTGGCAATGCTAGATGATAGGGCCAAGGGACCGAGGCACTCCAAGATCTAAAAGGGACCCACAAACCTAGGAGCAAGCTTAGAGCCTTTTTCATAATGGATAGGGCTCTTATGTGGTCTGAAACATGAAGAAACACCTTTGTGCCCACCTCAAAACTATGATCTATCCTATGTTGGTTTGCATACTTCTTTTGTTCTGTCCTGGGCCTCCTGCAATCTCTATGCTTGATCAAGGTAACCTGTTGCTCCATATCCTGTAATAATGTTGGCCCAAGGGAAACCATGTCCTCAACCCTTTCCCAACTAAAGAGGTGTCCTGACACTCTCTGCCATATAATGCCTGAAAAGGAGCCATGCCTATCGAACTCTAGAAACTATTATTGTAGGAAAACTCCGCCAAATATAGATACTCCTCCCATCTCGACTGGTGATCCATAACGTACATCCTAAGCATGTCCTTCTAGGATCCTGATTCACCCACTCAGTCTATCCATATATCTTAGGGTGATATGTTGTACTGAAAATTGATCCTTGTCCCAAGAGCATGCTGCATGGTGGTCTAGAAATGGGAAGTGTATAAAGGATCGCATAGTCACAAATGATCTTCCACAGAATCTCATGTAATCTAAAAAATCTCATCAAGATATACTCGTGCCACAGCACTAGCTGTATAGGTGGTCTTCACCAGGAGAAAAATGAGCTACTTTCATCAATTTATCCACCATGACAATGATTGTGCATCATGGTGGTATCTCGACGTAGGTAACCCAATGATGAAGTCCATGGAAATGGGTGTCCCACTTCCACTTCGGTATGGTGTGAGGATAGAGAAGGCCAGCCAGATGCTGATGCTCGGCCTTCACCCTCTGGCACTCTAAAAAAAGTGACACAAACAAAGCCATGTCTCTCTAAAGTCCTCTCCAAAAATACAACTATCTCAAGGTGGTGTGCATCTTCTTCACCCCAGGATGGGCTGAATAAGGTGCACGATGGGCCTCTGACAAAATGTCTTGTCTCAAGCCTCCATCTCTAGGAACATATATCTGACCTTTTTCTCTAAGAAGACCATCTACCTCTAATGCAAATCCATCAAATATCCCCTCAAGGGGTCTCTAAGACTCAATCTTTGCTCTGGCTGTAAGGTAGAAACTATCCTGAGGAAGTTGTTGTAAGATCCTACTCCGTAAATATGTGCCCACTGAGGTAGCCCATAGCCACATGTCTCTATCTACTCAAGGCATCTACAACCACATTCTCCTTCCCCTTCACATGCTCTATCTCCATTTCATAGTCACAAAGTAACTCCATCCAATGCCGCTGATGAGAATTGAGATTGGGCTTACGTGAAGAGGTGGTGAAGACTCAAGTGATTAGTCCTGAGTGTAAATCTCTGAGCCAAGAAGAAAATTTCTCCATCGCACTAATGCATGTACAACTATTGCAAGCTCAAGATCATGATTCAGATAATTGATCTCATAATCTTTTAGTTTTTGCAAGACTCAAAGGAAACTACTCTACCCTCCTACATTAACACGCCTCCAAGTCCTGCCTAAGAAGCATCTGTGCAAATGTAGAACTCACCCTGAGGATCTGGCACTACAAGAATAGGTGTTGTCGTGAGGAATTCCTTCAGTGTACTGAAGGCCTACTCACATATATCTGACCATAAAAAACTTCTTCCCTTTCCACTGAAGGGAAGTGATGGGGTGCACAATCTGAGAAAAGTCCTGAACAAACCTCCTGTAATACCCTGCTAGACCCATGAAGTTGCACACCTCGGTCACACTAGTGGGTGCTGGCCAATCCATGATGGCTCAAATCTTGGAAGGATTGACTATGATACCTTCTCCTAGAAATGATGTGGCCCAAATAATACACCTCTAGTCTGCAAACAACACACACTTCTCCAAGTTCCCGTAAAGGTGCTACTCACGAAGACACTTAAGAACCTGGAAAAGGTGCTCCTTGTGCTCCTCACGCATGCATGAGTAAATTAGAATGTCATCAAGGAATATGAGCATGAAGAAATCTATAAAATTCATGAATACCCCATTCATCAAACTCATAAACACTGCGAGGACATTCGTCAAACTGAAAGGCACCACTGTGAACTCTTAGTGGCCATATCTCGTACAGAAACGCGGTCTTATGAATATCCACCTCCATAATCCTAAGTTGATGGTACCCTGACTTAAGATCTATCTTAGAGAAAACTGTAGCCCCCTTCATCTGATCAAATAAATCATCAATGTGTGGAAGGGGGTAATGATTCTCTGATCTGTTACTTTATTCAACTAACAGTAGTCAATACACAACCGAGAAGAGATCCATCCTTCTTCTTCATGAAGATCATTGGTACACCCCAAGGGGATACACTAGGATGGATTAGGCCCTTCTCTAGAAGGCCCTTGAGCTGTAACTTGAGCTCACATAGTTTAGGGAGTATTCATCTGATAGGGTGCTCGTGGGATAGGCTCTACACCCCGAACTAGATCTATATGGAAATCTATCTCACGTGGGGGAGGTAACCCTAGTAGCTCCCCTAGAAACACATCAGAAAAACTCTCTCAAGATGGGATGGTCATCAAGGGATGGTCTGCTAGACTCATCCTCTAATCTGTCACTAACCGTAATAGCATACAACTAACAACCCCGTCGTGCACATCTGCTTAAGCTGCATAACAGAGATGGTGCGAATAGAAACAGGTCTCCTAACTCCTGATATCACTGACTCCACTCCAAGATCATCTATGCAAGTAATAGTCTTATGGTAACAGTCTCACTCTAGCTCTGTGAGTAGACAACCATTCCATGCCTAATATGAGACCATAAGATCCTAATGGAAGGATTCGAAGATCCGAAGTAGTGGTGAAGGGTCCCAAATCCACTACACACTCCTTAACTAAGGAGTCTACATAAAATTTTGGCTCCAGAAGCCATCTCAATGTCCCAACTATGGCCCTGCCTAACTGTCCACCAGCCTAAAATGCTTTACTAAGGATGGTGTAATAAATGAATCAAAACAACCAGAATCAAATAATATAGATTTGGAAACACCACCAATTACTACCTGTCATCTCAATGACGGTACTCTAGTGCTCAGCCTGGTGGTTCTCCACCACTGTGTAGATCTAATGAATCCAGTGCCATATCACCAATAGTAGTCTCTAAGCTCTACATCTTACCCTTATTAGGGTTCTGTGGGCAATCTGTCCAATGATTTCCAACAACACCACAACCATAATAGTTTCTTGAGTCCTCTCCAATGTGAAGTAGCTCCAGCCGGTACTCTAGATGTCTGAGCTACAGATCCTGATGATCTGGCTACGGGACTGCTGAGGTATCTGTTGACGAGCTCCTACTGACTGAGACTCTTGAGTGCACCAAGTGTCCTAATGGAACCCTTAGGAGGAGGACCCATACTACATCCTCTCTATGCATCAAATATTTGAGGAGGTCTGATAAGGTGGGTGGGGCTGCTACTGTTGCTATGGTGGCCTGAATGAAGCCTGTCTTGCAGCTCTATCCACCCTGTTGAGGAGGAGCTGACCCCCTCGATCTACTATCCTGCATCTGCTGGATACAACTATTAACTTTGTCTCTAGCATGTTGTGTCTTCCCCCGTGTCTCCTCTGCAATATAGGCCTTCTCCATGGCCTTTGCTAATGTTTGTGGGCAGTGAATGCACACCGTGCCACCCAAATCCAAGTTCAGGCCCTCAGATAAACCTATGAATTTATACCTACTCATCCTGCATATAGTCGATGTACTGGAGTAGGTCCAAAAATCAACTCTCATACTCAGCTACAGTCATCGATGCCTAAAGGAGGTCATGAAACTTGTCTATCCGCTGCTGATATAAACCTCCTGGGAAAATACCTACTCCTGAAATGCTCCTTAAATAGCTATCCCAGGTGACTATCTCCAAATCAACATGGAGCTTCTACTCCTCAGTCCTCCACCAAACTCCTGCTTCATCCCTCATAAGATAGGGATCGCAACACGATCTTTCGTGTTGCTAGTACAAGGACAGAGCTTGAAGCATCCGCTCAAGCTCACCAACCAGGCCTCTGCCTGAAAAACTACATGTATCACCCGAATAGTGAGATGTTTGTAGCTTCAGGATCTCCCTGATACTGTTTTACAGTTGATGTCTGATGACCCCTAGGTCTATCTGTATGCTCCTCCCTCTGTTTAGGGCTCTGAGACCTATCCCTATGTCCTGAGATCATGTCCCCATGTCCTCTCCGTGGTGACTCTACCCTAACTAACTCTGCGCATGGAAGTTCTCTGGCCTATGCTCCTCGTCTGTGTCGAGGGGGATACCTGGGCATCTACTGATGGCTCCATACTAATGTCTAGTAATTTTTCCTCCTATAGGGCTCTCCACGTCTAGCGGCATTGATGAATCCTGAAGTGTCTGTAAGATCTGCAGGTAGAACGGCTGCTACATGCCTACTCTAGCGAAGTGGTATATCTAGGTCTATATGAAAAGACCCCTTGACTAATCCATGCCTCTTGCACAGATCAAGGTGAGAGTTAGTTCATTGTTCTAGGTCTTGTTCTAGTTTTCTAAGTTTGTTGGTTCATATAATTATTAAACATTGTGGTTTTTCTAGATTTAAAATAATCAATTTTGCACTAGGTTGAAGTGTTCATGTTTCATGTTTTTTAGGTGTGCCCAAGGGTCCAATATTTTAAACCCATGGCTCTGATACCAAGTGTAACTGCCCACTAAAATGCTTGCACATGATACTCAAGAACAACCTAGGTTTAGTTAGGAAAAAATGTACGGAATAATTTTTTATAAAAGACGTGCCGAAAACATTTTCGAAAAGTGACAATAGCCACGTTAATCAGGTCTCTAAGGTGATGACCCAAATGAAAATGATATTCCATGATAACACAGTATTTAAAAATATACATTAAACTTTAATCCACTGATTTGATTAGGAAAGGTCTAAATCTCCCTAAGGATCATTTAAATAATAAACCAAGTTCCTACTAAAGTTGAATATTCTCCCCCATGGGGTGTCAACAGTAAAATTCGTCAATGAAATTAAATACTAAGGTTATTTAATTTCTACCATGTTGAAATATTTAGCAAGGTTCTATATTAGAATTTGGGCTTAGGAATAATAGAACCCTTCATTGCTCCATAAAGTGTCCCCTAAAAAAAATTCAACCCATATTTTGAAATTAAAACTTTTAAATTAAAAGGGCAATTTTTATTCACCCACTCCCCACCTACTTTTTGTAGGGATGAATCCCATCCCTTAGCATGGAATCAATTTGGTCCCTTGATGTGGAAAAAGGGTAACCAACCCTAAAAAATTCTTAATGAAGTTTCCTTTCTCATTTCATTTGATCTCATTGTTTCTATCTTTGGTTTTGCAGGTTAGATGGAGAAGGAAGGGAAGCCATTAGAGGCTCATCTCCAAGCTTTTGGATGAGGCTTCCAAGCTCCATCCTTGTGTCTTATTTTGTTTATACCCTCATCAAGGTTTGAAAGGATGTATTTATTAAATTTATTTAGTTCATTTTCTTGTATTTGCCCAAATGGGCAAATGGTTTTTTTTTGTCTCATTTCTATCAAATTTAAGGTTTGGATTCATCTTTTCATTTGGAGAATACATACATACATACATATACATATCTATATATATATATATATATATATCAGTCTGGTTGTGGCTTAACATTTACACAGTCCGCATTAAAAGAGAACAAACAAAAAAAAAAAAATTTGCAATGTTTAGTTTATTACGGAGGGAAACTAATTTTCAAAGTTGTTGGGGGTTGGGGGGAGGGTCACCAATTGGGTGGGGGGTGGCTCCGGTGAGCCTCCCCCCAATACTTTTCACATTCACTAAAATAGAATAGGCCGTAGCCTTTTTGGGGTACAATCCCAAGTATTGCACTTTATTTTAACTTTATTCTACATTAAATACTTTCTTTCCTTTTCTTTTTTTTGCTTTTTTTTTGTATTTACTCTTTTATATATGTATACTTCCCTTTTACACGTTTCCCTTTTTCTTTTTCTTTTTAAAAAAGTAATACTTATAAACTTTTATATATATATATATATATATATATATATATATATATATATATATATATATATATAAAATAACAATACAAATAATATTAATCTTAATGCTATTGTCATTAAATATTAATACTTATAAACTTAATTATATGAATTATTATTATTATTATTATTATTATTATAATAACAATATTAATCTTAATACTATTTTCATTAAATATTAGTATTTGCATTACTAATATGACCATTCTAACTGAAATCTTATATTATAAATTATTATTATTATTATTTTTAAAGTTTGGTAGTAATGATTTGTGGAGTAAAACTAATCTTGTTTCGTCTTATAATTTCTAATTATTTGACCATCACTTTATACAATCCAAAGAGGCTAAGGTTCAAAGGTAACCGTTTTTATTTTATTTATTTATTTCCATTTGTTTAATGAAGAAAAATTATAAAGGAAAATCCATTTATAGACAAGGTAACAAGGAAATGATTTTTTTTGGTTTATTTTTGTTTTCTTTCAAAAATCTTCCATAATTACATGTGAAATTAAAACCTTCTTTCAACAATTTAAGGAATTGAACAAAATAGTCTAAATTTTCCAATACATACTTTACAAGTAACACAATGATATGTAACATTTCATAATACAAATTTCCTAACAATCCACAAGAGCTTTTACAACAACATTTTGATTGATATATTCTAAAACAAGAGCACTTGAACAACACACTAAATGAAGGTTTTCATTCCACTAAAATATTAACAAACTATTTTCCAATTCACCCTTTTATTATCCAAGGAATAAGCAAGAGGTTTAATAACTATAAAATGTAAGTATAATATGAAAAAGAATCTTTCTTTTCTATTTGCAAACTAACTTTACAATAACATTCTTTCTTCTTTCTTTTCTTATTTTTTTCTTTCCTCATACAATGCAATACCAATAATAACTATTTGAATTCAACTTCCCTTTCAATATATACTACCCTTCCATAGGCACAAAGGAATACAATATGTTTCTTTACAATATCAATACAAGAATGAAGTACATTATTACAATTTCTTCCACTCTAGGTGGGTAAAAATAAAAGGAGTTTCACATGGCCATTCAACAAGACTCCAATGCTCTAAACACCAACAAGCTAGCTCCTCCAAAAGTAATTACTTGATTCACAACAAAATGGGGGGAGAGGTAACGCTCTCCACCTAAACAAGATACCCTAATGGAGAAGAGAATCCATCCTCTCCATTGACCCCTGAGCCCCAACCACATCACAATGAGAAAAGATCTCAACTCATGGAAACTACTAGCTTCCACACTACTTAAAAAATCACTTCACATTCGTTCCATTTTTACACAAACACAGTAAAAACTCAACAATAAGAAAACAATCAAAACAACAATATAACAAGTCTTATCAATCAAGCCAAAAGAGTAATACCTATGGGGAGGCCAATTATGCCTCCCAATGGGAATGAGTGCCCACCTAAAATTCTCCAATACAAATAAAATCTCCCCTATCAACTCTTATTCCTCCCTCAAGTACCCCATATACCTTCATACACTCTTATGCCTCCCTCAAAAAATCTTATGGCTCCCTCACAATAGGAACAAGAAGAAATGCAAGCATTCCTCATACTAGGTGGGGCACCCAACCCAAACTCCCTCCTAAAAAAAAATATCTCTTATGCCTCCCTACAAGAAAAACTCCCCATATTCTCCTCCCACTCCCAACTTAGGCATTCTACCCATACCCAACAAGCCATTCCAAAGATACAACAACATTCAACACAACATATACACACATGCAATAAAACAAATAATAAAATATTAAACTAAGGTGAAGCTCCTACCTCTCCATGGTAGAGCTTGTTACACAGTATGAAGTTCCAAGCTTCTCCAAAGATGAAGCAGGCATCCACAAAGCTCCAAAAATCCACAACTCTCTCAAAATCCTCCCACTCTCCAAAAATTCAAGAGACTAAAAAAAATGATCATCCCACCCCCAAAAAAGAAACAAGAATTCAATAAATAGAGAAAGAAGAGGGAGGGGTGATGTGACTCTAAGTAGGATGCCACCTCACTTCCTCTCCACTCCACATCACATGGTCAACCTCATATTCCAAAGCACAATTAATAAGTAGTTGGAGTAATGATAAGAACCTTACACACTCCTTCTAAGCCCACTCCCCCAAAGGAAAAAATTAAATTTTTGAAAGAAAGTGCAATTAACATTTTACCTTTTTAACTTCCCAGAACACCTAAAAGAGCCTAAAATTGACCCCTCAACCCATAGGTAGGGTTGGCATGGGCATTTAAGAGGTGTGGGACAAGTTTGAATTGTCCCAAGAGCTTCCAAATTTGGCCTCTAAGGCCAAATTTGAGTTTCCCATGAAGGGTAGAGTGTGCTACACTCAAAATTAAAACACACTTCACTCAACGCAAAATCCAAGACTAAATCAATTTTAATAAATGAGCTCCTTTAAGTCACTTCTTTAATTAGTTTAGGATACAAATTCAAACTAACTTAATTAAGATACTACAACCCATGACTAATAAAGGGGTAATCACCAATCCAAAAATATAAATAATAAAACAAGTAAAATTTCACTTACTAAGAGAAAACACCTATTAACATAATAGAAAGGGAAAATTAAAACAAAGCAACACATGACCCCTAGGTCACAATTTTCCCCTAACCAAATAATTCTAACACACACACAATTACATGTTGTCATGGTGACCCTAGTTGGATTCTTCTCGAATTCTGATGTGGTTGGTATCCACTCCATTGATGTTGTTATGAATATAATATACCTATAAAATATAGGATACCTCATTCGGCCTTGTGGCCACATTAAAACATTCATGCCAAAATATGCGATATAAATCTAAAATAACCTATATATGAATTAATATCATCTATGCAAATACGATATCACTTACAATTTCTAGCACATTTCTATTCCACATTTCATTCATGTCAAAACAATCATCACATTAATCAAATTATCAAGATCTATTCAATATGACTAAATATATCACATGTCAGAATTACAAATAAATAACCATGTCAAAAGTATATCAATATCAACATCAAATGTCTCTAGTAGTCCATATTCATCATATAAGAATAAAATCAATAACAGTTCAATATATTTGATATCTACTAACATGCTATATCAAAACTATAATATATCCATAAGTGCAGTTGATAGTATCAAAACAATAATAAAAAAGGTGTCAAAGCGAAGTGGGCACTACAGGTATCATTTTACTTTCTCATATTACATTGCATTATGTATGTTGCGTGGAGTTACGTAGTAATTGACAAATGTTTGTAATTTATATTTTTATGTTATCTTACATTTTTGTTCATTTCAATAAAGTCTGATGATGTAGACCTATGAGGAAAATGATATAAATGGGTTTCTTATTGAAAGGTTGGATGCAAAGATTAGTCTTGTCCTATAATTTCTTCGTTGATAATTTCTACTCCACTATTATTTATTACCATTACTAATTTGTCTTCTAAAACTCACCTGGGGCGATAAATAACCATGTTTATCCCTATCTCGATTCCTTCTAAATACCCAAGGGTTTCGTGCTTATTATAATATGTTTTCTTCTATCGATTACAATCATATTTTCAATCGTCGATTGACTTCTTCTATCACCCCGTCGACACTCAACGGGGCATTCTTCATCCTACTAATATTTCATCAAAAATTTAACTGTTTATCTTTATATACTATATTTTAAGTGAAGTCACTTACTTCACCTCAAAGAGGGGAAAATGTAGACACCTAAATTCTACTTTTGCAATCTTATTTCCAAACACAAACAAATCACTCTCATTCTTGACAATTCCATTACAATTAGTGATCTTTTCTGATTAACCAACTTTTCTTACCACTTTAGCCAATTAAAAAACAAATTTTTATTGCATAAAACCATTTCCCATTCAGGATGCTACTTTACAATGAATTGTAAGCTACAACCCTCCTCAAAATAGATAATTAGTGTTTATTAGCTAATTAAGTCTAGTTTCCCCTTGATTTTGTCAATATACCCTAGTATTGACTCCAAGCCCTTTTCTAACCACTCAAAATCACCCCACTTTCCTCTACAATGTCTCAAAAAGCTTCAAAATCATATCTTACCCTCCTAGTTGACCCTAAGCGGTTGATTATGGCTCCTCACATCTTAATCACTTGATAATTCACTTCTTGTAATTAGCTATGCCTAATCATGATTAGCAATTCTAATCTAATTTGGGGCTTTTAGTCCCACATGCACCAAAATATTAGTTTTTCCCAAAGTGAAAATTATAAAAACACTCACCTCATTCCTTTATACTTTTACACCATGTTTTGATTTACATCTCATATAATATCGTGTGATTTCTAAGCCAAGACCAATTCTTGCCTAAAGCCTTCAACAAGGTTAGTAGATGAATATCTAAAGTTACTTAACAAGTCATTTGGAGAGGTCATTTCACCATTGTTTGGAGTAGTAACCATACCAATTTGATTTCCCTCTTAGGTATATTTAAGCCCATGTTAGGTAATTAAAGCATATTAGTAGGCATGTTTAGTTTTATTTTGCATTGTTTTCATACTAATTAAGAATTCCTTTTAGCTTCTATATTAATGTGACATTCCTAGACTTATAATCCTTAGCTATTAGGTGGCAATGGTGCTAGACATTCCTTTATTAGCTTTGTTATTTTCTTTGTAAAGTTTAGGGTAATTTCAGTATGCATATAATAAGAAGTAGGATATGCAAAACTAAGCACCCTTGAACAAAGGAAAGGGAACATGGGAGAGGATTTGTTAACTAAAACACCAAATCTTAGTAATGTGCTAAAGAGCTATGGGATGGAGAGATATACTAAACCAATTATCCCTGTTGTTATTTTCTTTTTTCACAATATGAATCAACAGTGATGGGTAGAGAAATCTTCGACATGTTGTTATTTTCTTATTTCACCACATGAATCATGAGAGCAAGGTAGAGGAATCTTGTGTTTAACTTATAAATTCTATAGAAATGTTTAAGAGCTGAAGATATTAAGTGTGACAAGAACGTGTGGAACATATAACTCTCTATTTTTAGCACATTTTATTGACTACATATTAAACAAGTTTAATTTGTAGGAAAAAAATAGTGTAATGATTCATGGAACCACCAAATCCTCTACAGCCCCCCCCCCCCCCCCCCCCCCCAAAAAAAAAAATAATAATAATAACAATAATAAAAATAAAATTATGTACCTAATTTTGGGACTATGTGGACATGAAGGTGTATGATTACCAAAGGGTTCTCAAATTCATGGATAAGTTATTGGTTTAATTCCTTATAGAAATATATATTATTCCAGAAATAGATATGATGAAAATTATAGGTGGATGATTTCGTAGCATTACTTCCTACAAATGTTAAAACCTATAATATTTTACTTGCAAAAAAATAAAGAATTTCATTTTTTTATTTAAAGTTCAATACTATTTTTTACCTTCATTTGATAATACACAATAGCAACACAGAGAATGGCCCCCTAAAATTTTTTTCCAAAATAGAAATTAGTTACATCCGAGTTTCATGATTCTATAATTTGTAGTTTAGTAGTCATAATTTTATTTTTAATTATTTGTGTCAATTATTTGATTGATGCATTTTGAATTAAAATCCATGATTCTTAAACTCATAACCCAATTTATGTGCAACCAAATGGCACAAAAAATCCATTTCTAGAATAGGTATCCTTAGAGGAATCGCAAGGAATAAAACAAAAAAAAACTTAGTTGTCATGCACACATTCTTACAAGTGTTGTTAGTGATCAAGAATTCCTCTGCCACTTTGTGTATTTTTCTTGTTTTTTCCTCTACATCTTCCTTAGATGGAAATAATTTTTTGCTCTTTTTTTATGTGCAGTCCTCTAGTAGGAAACAATAATCTAAACTTAGGGAAAAGTTGATGTAACGACGTTTAGGATAAGGATTTTTTTGTCGAGTCAATTTATTGTGGATCCCATCGGATGCATCAACATAAAGTTGAACACACCAGCACGTTAAGCCCTTCTGTCAAAAACACATATATATGTGTGCCAAATCACTAGATTATTTTTTAGACCTATAAGCCTTCCTGACCATTAGTGGGGTTATTTCTCCAAATGTTAAGTGCATATTACATAACTTATTTTTCCCTCTATCTTAAAAAAATCTAATAAAAAATTCTTAATAGGTAAATTATAAATGTTATCCACACAATATTAACAGTTATTGGAACAATTCCCTACTAAATACTTTTTTAATTTTAGTTGGAATAGTTGTACATAAACGTGTGTATTTCCCCCTTCATGGGTCCGCTACTGTTAGTTATTATATTTGAAGCATTAGGCTTAACTTCAAGTGGAAGCATATATATTCATCCATTACTTTCATGATGAAAAGTTGTAAGAAATAGTTGTATTTCAAATGTCAGGAATAAATTAAATATACACTTTTTTTCCAAAATAAAAAACATAAATAAGTTAACTTTTATTTTATTCAAATTCTAGAAAATTAGACTCGCATAGAAGTTTGATTCCTCTAAAATGACTGATCTAGATAAATATCAAATAAAAAAATAAAATAAAAATTAGTTTAGCATAGTATGAAAATTACCTCTAATCACATCAATATGAGTTAAATGAATCAGCCATAATTTCATCAATTGATATATGATCTCATAAGTTATTGGATTACAAAAACATGAAATATTTAATAAAATAAAATGAGTCTCTATTAATACTAGTAAAGACCTAGAATTTGATGAGATGGACATCTTTATTATCCTGTCGAAGGCTAGGATATTGTTTTTAACAATAGCAATTACATTTTTATCCTCCAGCCAATTAAATTTTCATGTTTGTATTTAAATATTTGTAGACTAAAGTTTGTAGTTTTGATTTTGCATTTGTGGCAAATTTGTATTGGTTATTCCCTTTATTTACCACTGTAGAGGGGAAAACCGGATGCTCTCTTGTGCATTGAATGCATTTACTATGAAAAGGTTTTGTGTGGCTCAAGGATGAAAATGTTTCATGCATTTAATGCAGGGTTGGTTTTATGTGGCTCAAGGATGAAAAGGTTTCACGCGTTCAAAGTATATTGTTCTCCTGCCATTTTCATTCACTGTCTAAAGATCGACCAGTTTGAAGAACACCAAGGTGAAACTATTTTTCCATTTTTTTGTAGCAAAAATGTGTTCTCTTCTTTTTAGATTGTTTGTATTTTCTAGTTTTTGGCACCATTGTTGCTATTTTTTTGGTTGTAGGGGACCTACAATAAATAGTTGTAAGTCTGCAGAAAACTCAGAGAGCACCGTAAGCATTTGCAGAGATGATTTACCTGAAAAATTAGCCCACAAAAGCATTAGTTCTCCATACCTATTTCTCAAGCTCTAATTTTCTTAAATGGATGCATTTGCTTAAATGTCTCCATGCCCTTTTCAACAAACCCATTTTATGAATATCCTGCAACTATCACATTCCATGAGACCACATTTCTTTCAGGCATCTCTCCGGAAAGCAATACAGCCTTGTTAAGAACACCATTTCGAGCATACCTTACAATCTATTTCTTGGTCTCAAAACAAATAGTTATCTCTCTCTGTCACTCTCTCTCCCCAAATTTTTCATATCACCATGGCAGAGGAAGCTGACCATAGTGGGTTTTTGATTACTCAGGATCAATTTAATAGGGAATCAGTTTTATTGGGATTAGTGTGTAAATGTGGATTTTAAACTGACTGAAATAAAGGCATGTAGGAAGTGTTGTGAATAGGTACTGCTAAATTCTTAGAGGTTGGGAATAGAATAGAATCACAACTTCTTTTCTCTAATCAGAAACTTAGGAATCATATTTCTTAACATGCATATCTAAAAAAAAGTAAGTGATTGAAATAGCCAACTATAAATGTGAAGCCAAATATTAGAGTTAGTAATCTTTGTCTTTCTGGGATCCTTCAGACAGTAAGGTAGTGAATCCCTATAAGGTAGGGAATCATCTTAGCAGATAATTCAAAAGAGATTAAAAAAATTAAAAAGATAGAACAGTTTATACATCCACAAAACATGACTTCCATCATATTGACCATGCAAGAGGCATAAAAATCAATTGAGTATTTAACCTCCATACCAGAAGAGAAGTACTTTGAATCTGAAGCAATGGCATGCAGATTGTATATGTCCAAAGGAAAAAGGTGCTTGTACTAGAGAAAAATACAGTAGAGCAATGATGGCATGATTGAGCTGCAAAGCACCTGAAGCAACCTGGACTGCAGCTTCTTCATTGGGACGAATTCTGCAAGACCTCTCAGGATTTTGGTCCTTCTCCACAAACCTTTCACTTCAGACAGTAATGATGAAATTTTAAACCCCTAAGATGGATGGCTGGCTCCCAAAACATGTTGCAATTTGTCTCAGTTGACTGGTGGTTTATCCCATCTAAAAAATTGTTGTGGAACATGTTTGAAATTCAAATAAAAATTTAATGCGCAGCTAATATTTGACTTTCCAATATTTAGTTCCCTGACATATCAGATTTACATTTAATTATGACTGCTGCACATTTATTTTTTGTTGATTATTCTCCCTAATTATCTCTTGTCAGAGATTTTGTGTTGACTTGTAAGGAAAGTTTGTTGTGTAGGTGTTTTATTAATGCATCATGTTTTATTGTAATTTGTAAGAATAAGAGAAAGAAGAAAGAAGAAGATAGAAGAAGGAGGAAAACGAGATTTGGGAGAAGAAGAAAAATGCGCAGTCCCAACACAAGTCTGGACTGGTTTTGTTGAAAGAATTTCTTCATTTTCATGCTGTTAATGTATGAATGTATGTTTTGTGTACAGCTGTAGCTGTTGTTCATTATTGACAAATATATTTTTATTGCTCAAGCAATTTCAATCCCAGATCTGTGTTATTTACAGCCAAGAGTTTTATGTTATTTTTCTGATATAAATTTATGTAGCTTTCCTTACATTTTCCCTTGTTTTGCATCATTTAAATCCGCTACACTTTATTCTCTATTGCTTTCCAAGGATTCTATAGATTCCGTAGAATCTACAGTTTCCATAGATCCTCATTTCATTTCCCTTCATCTGGTATCAAAGCTTGGCTAAACCCTTCTTCTATTTCATTTTTGGGTTTTTATTTTTTTCATTTGGTAGCCATTAATGGCTTCTACATCTGGCACATCGTTGGTTAGTGTGCAAACTTTGATTTTCATAGGAAAGAACTATGAGTATTGGTCTTTGACCATGAAAGCTTTGTTTTGGTCTCAAGACATTTGGGAAATGGCTGAAAATGGTTACCAGGAACCAGCAGACCAGGTAGCATACAATTCTCTTACACAAGCTCAAAAGAACGTCTTGAAGGAACAACGAAAGAATGATGGAAAAGCACTATTTTATATCCATCAAGCAATGCATGAGATCATACCCCCAATAGTTGCAGCAACAAAGCAAGCCAAGGAAGCATGGGACACACTTCAGATTGCATATCAAGGTATGGACAAGGTTAAAACTACTAAATTATAACTCCATAGAAGAGAAGTTTAAAATTTATCAATGAGAAACTCAGATTCAGTAGAATATTTCTTTACTCATGTTGTTGGTTTGATAAATCAAATGAAGTCCCACGGAGAGGCCATAGAGGATAGGAAGGTTGTTGAAAAGGTACTTAGAAGTCTCCCTTCTAAATTTGATGTTGTAGTTATGGCTCTAGAGGAAACCAAATATTTGAGCCAATTCAGTGTGAATGAACTACATGCCTCTCTTATGAATCATGAATATAGATAGAATATATAAAATAGTTTAGTAGAAAATGCATTTTCATCTTAGATTTCTATAAATCGTGGAAGAGGAAGGAGGATTTTTAGTCCTAGAGGAAGAGGGAGAAGTTCTCCTAGAAGTGGACGTAGTAGCAGTTATGCAAATGCTGGTGGTAGAGGTCAAAATTAGAATTTTAGTCACCCAAGTGGCCAAAGATTTGACAAATCACGCATTTAATGTCACTATTGTAAGAAGTTTGCACATTATGCTCATGAATGCAAGAAAAAATAGTATGACTAGCAGAAGCAAGGTCAAAATCAGTCAAGTAGCACTCCCTCAGGAAGCATGTTCATTGCATGCATGAAGATTGCTAAAGAAATCCCTATAAACTCTCCAATTGAGTGAAATGTTGTTTAAGAAAGCCCATGTGACATATGGTATTTAGATTTGGGCTACAGTAATCACATGATAGGTAATAAAGATTTGTTTTCTAGTTTGGAAGAATTAGTTCAAACTGATGTTACGCTTGGTAACAACAACAAAGTCACTGTTTTGGGTAAAGTTACGGTTAATATTCTAAATTAAAAGGGGGAGCTAAAATTTATGCCTGATGTATATTATGGTGCTGGTCTAAAACACAACTTGATGAGCATTGGACAGTTGATACAAAAGGGATATAGAGTGTACATGGAAAATAATGAATGTGTTATTTTGGACAAGCTTCTAAGCAATATGCTTATTGCCAAGGTACAAATGACTATAAACTACATGTTTCCATTAAAAGTAAGGCCAGCCATGAAAGGAAAAACAGCTCAAGCTATTCATGAGACACATACTGTAAATTCTGGAGCAACTTTTAAGGTAGAAGATACAAAATCAGCAGTAGCAAGAGATAGCTACGGAAATGTCAAATATAGCTAGGAAAATGTTCAAAACAGTCACAAAAAGGTTCAAAATTTCTACGGAGATTTTCAAGAAATCTACGGAAATTTCCAAAATAGCTACAGACATGGCCAGAATAGTTCCAAAGAGGAAAATGATGTTTCTATAGAAACTCCAGTAGCGTTTCAATAAGTAGTAAAGGATGATTCTTGGCTTTGGAATTTCAGATTTGGGCATTTATATTTTGGAGAACTGAAATTACTACATATGAAGAATATGGTAAAAGGTTTGCCATTAATTGAGAAATCGGAAAGAGTTTGTGAAGGATGTATTATGGGCAAACAATATAGAGAGTCATTTCCAGTTGGCAAGGTAAATAGAGCTATAGCTCCACTTGATATTGTGCATTCAGATATTTGTGGGTGAATGCAAACACCGTCTATAGGAGGGCTACACTTATTTTCTTACTTTTATTGATGATTTCACAAGAAAAACGTGGGTTTATTTCTTAAAACACAAATCAGATGCATTTGCTTATTTCCAGCAGTTCAAGGCACTTGTGGAGAAGGAAAGTGGCCACTACATCAAGGTTCTAAGGATGGATATAGGTAGTGAATTTATATCTAATGAATTTATAAATTTTTGCAGATCTCATGGCATACACAAGCAATTTACAGCCCGCTATACACCTCAAAAAAATGGTGTGGCGGAGCGGAAGAAGCAAAACCATTATGGAGATGGCTCATAGCATGATGGCAGCCAAATATCTACCAAATGAATATTGAGCTGAGGTAGTGGCAACTGTTGTTTACATCATGAATAGGTGCCCAACAAAGAGTGTAAGAAATAAAGTCCCTCAAGATGCTTGGAAAAGAAGGAAACATAGTGTTTCTCATATGAAGGTATTTGGATGCATTGCATATGCGCATGTTCCAGATGAGTTGAGAAGGAATTTAGATAATAAAGGACAAAAATGTATATTTGTTGGTTATTCAGAGGAAACAAAAGCATATAAGTTGTTTGAATCCTATCAATAGGAAAGTTATAATCAGCCGTGATGTTCAGTTTGTGGAGGATGAAGCTTGGGATGGAAACATAGAGAGGACTGTTAGAATTGCATCTACTGTCCCAAATGATAATATGGTAGATACAGTGTTTCCCACACCAAATGTAACTCATACAGTAGCTCCTTCCAATCCTAGGATGGTACCACAAGTTGCAGCTCAAGCTACACCTTCATTCACACCAAGGAGATCTTCAAGGCTTCTATCCATGCCAATAGGACAACAAACTTCACAAACATCTACACCAGCATCTACATCAATCGGCATCCTTGGAGCAACACCATGTAGCACTCCAACTAGGTATTCATCTCTAGATCCAACTCTAGCAAACATGATGCCACCAAAAACAAGGAGTTTGAGTGAGTTGTATAATGTTGACACAACTAATGCATTTTCAGCTTTTGCTTTATTTTCTCATATTGATGATCCATTAACATTTGAAGAGGCTGTGAGAGTAGTGATATATGGTCATAAGCCATGGATGAGGAGATTGAATCCATTGAAAATAACCAAACATGGGAGTTGGTTGATTTGCTGGAAGGCAAAGATGTAATTAGTGTCAAATGGATTTATAAGACTAAACAAGATGTTGATGGGAAAGTGCAAAAGAATAAAGCAAGGCTAGTTTCTAGGGGCTTTACACAAACATCCTGGTATATACTTTAATGATACATTTGCTCAGGTTGCTCGATTAGATACAGTTAGGACTATTTTAGCTATTGTTGCCCACAACAAGTGGCCTGTATATCAAATGTATGTAAAGTCTACATTCTTAAATGGATATTTAGAGGAGGAAGTGTATGTGGAATAGCCACAAGGCTATGAGATACCGGGTCATGAATAAAAGTTGTATCTGTTGAAAGAAGGCACTCTATGGATTGAAGCAAGCTCCAAGAGCTTGGTACAGCCGCATTGACTCCTATCTCATTCAAAATGGTTTCCAAAGGAGTGGTTGTGAACCAACATTGTACATCAAGGTCAACAAGCAAGGTAACATTTTGATTGTTTTCTTGTATGTGGATGATCTAATCTTTACCGGTGATCTAAACATAGATTCTTTCAAATCAATAATGAAGAATGAATTTGAAATGATTGATTTGGGTCTTATGAGGTATTTTCTTGGGGATTGAAGTCCATCAATCCAATGATGGTATATTTATTTCTCAATCTAAATATGCAAATGAAGTCTTGAAGATATTTAATATGGCAAGGTGCAAGGTATCCCCCAACACCGGTTATGATAGGGATGAAGTTAAGCAAGGAAGATGATGGAGCATGTGTGGATTCTACATTGTTCAAGAGGCTGGTTGGAAGCCTTATGTACTTAACAACCACAAGGATGGATATCATGTATGGTTGTAAGTCTGATTTCAAGGTTATTGGAGTCTCCAAAAGACTCACATTGGCAGGCATGTAAGGGGATATTAAGGTATGTAAGTGGTACAAAGGATATTGGTATTTTGTATTCCACTTAAGATGATTTCAGTCTTGTTGGGTACATTGATAGTGACTGTGGAGGCAGCATAGATGATAGGAAAAGTACTTCTGGGTATACTTTTCACTTTGGTACAGGTGTTGTGTCATTGGCATTGAAGAAATAACCCATTGTGACTCTTTCTTCAACTGAAGCTGAGTATGTGGTAGCCACTAGTGTTGCGTGTCAAGTTGTTTGGATGTGAAGGATGTTGAAGGATTTTATGGATGATCAAAATGAAGCCGCTACAGTATTCTGTGATAATAGTTCAGCCATAGCATTATCTAAAAATCATGTTTTTCACAAGAGAACTAAGCATATTGATACGAAGGTATCGTTTTATCAGAGAGCTTGTAAACAACAAAGAAATTTGTCTTGATTATTTGCAGGTTTGAAGATCAGCTGGCTGACATATTTACAAAAGAACTGGCAAAAGAGACATTTGAGTATTTACGAAGTGGCTTGGGAGTTTGTGACTTTACAAAATTTACCAGCTCCGGAAAACTGTTAGGTAGCAACGGAAATGCTATAACAGTTTTTAAAACAAACTTGATTCATATTTCCATGATCTGCAACAGTTCATAATTAAGGGGGAGTGTTGGAAATTCAAATCAAAATTTAATGTGTAGCTAATATTTGAATTTCCCATATTTAGTTCCCTGACATATCAAATTTACATTTAATTATGACTGTTGCACATTTATTTTTGGTTGATTCCTCTCCTTGATTACTCTTGTCAGAGATTTTGTGTTGACTTGTAAGGTAAGTTCATTGTGTAGGTGTTTTATTAATGCATCATGTTTTATTGTAATTTGTAAGAAGAAGATAAATAAGAAGAGAATACAAAAGAAGGAGAAAAACCAGATTTGGGAGAGAAGAAAAAATGCGTAGTCCCAACACAAGTCTGAACTAGTTTTGTTGAAAGAATTTCTTCATTTTCATGCTATTAATGTATGAATGTATGTTTTGTGTGTAGCTGTAGCTTCTGTTCATTATTGACTAATATATTTATATTCCTCAAGAAATTTCAATCCTGAATCTGTGTTATTTGCAGCCAAGAGTTTTATGTTATTTTGCTGATATAAATTTTTGTAGCTTTCCTTACATTTTCCCCTATTTTACATCATTTAAATCCGCTACACTTTATTCTCTATTGTTGTCTAAGGATTTTGTAGATTCTGTAGAATCTGTAGTTTCCATAGCTCCTCATTTCATTTCCCTTCAGAACACTGCTGACTTTCCATCCCTAATATCACTAATGAGGTGTTGAGTAACAGTATTCCTGCAATCACCAACGAAGTTTCAACTATGGTAACCTTGGGGTAGAGAAAGAGCTGTGAAGATTCTGATAGGAGACATGCAATCCAAGTATTTTCTACCTAGCCTTATACTCCAAGGCTGATAACATTATTTTAAGATTCTTCAAACAAGCTTATTAGCTCCAAAGGATTGATTAAAGGAATTGATGTTTTACAAACCTACACTTCCTTCCTCCTTTGGTCTGCATACAAAATCCTATTTCAAAAGTGGATACTTCTTCCATATATGGTAGTAACTACTACAACACCTAACAAAACTAGAAAGACTTATTTCTAAGCCCATTCTATACAAATTCCACAATATAAATACATTCAATAAGACCACAAATGGATGGTTTTTTTTTTTAAATTCATGTGCCTCCGGTTGCATCCACATTTTCATGCTCATGTAGCATAGCAGTTACAACTATATCAGCATAAACTTTACTTACTTAGTTCCAAGGTCCTATTTTGGAACACGTCAAGGATGTGCAAGCCAAGGTTGCTGAATTTGGCTTGACACATGCCAATAGTGTTTAACAGAGTCTAATTTTTGCCCATTAGATGTCACTCTTCTATCCCTGGCAGAGAATTTTCTCAATTTTGATCTTATCTTCACTTGGCTTCAAAGGCCAAATCAAAATCAAGGTTGGATATCTTACTCTCTTCTTCTAGCAAATCAAGAGAGTCTGCCAACAGGGTTTTTGTTGTAGAACTATCATGACCCATCTGAAAAACTTGGCCAACCTCATTAAAGAAATGTAAATCATGTTATGTTGAATCACCAAATGTGGAATCCACCTAGCTATAGCATCGTTCATCGATAGGTGGAATGCCAAAATCCACAAGAGGCGGATTGTTTTCAGTTATGTCAAGTTCCGGCTATGTGTTGAGGTCGAGTATAGTCTCTAAACAACTCTTTTGCCATATGACAATGGAAAAGGAAGCCAACCCCAGCAGGTCTAGATTACTGCTCTCACATGGTCATAATTCAAAGACCCCGCATTAAAGAATCATGCACAACCCATTCAAAGCCAAGCAAGCTGCCCACAAATCCCCACACTAGTGATGCATATAGACAATAGAGAAGTAAATGGGTACCAGTTTCAACAATAATTTTACAAAAGTAGCAAATCAAAGGACCTTGCTAGCTATAGTGCTATAGCTTATCTTGGGTTAGGATATTTCCTAGGATATCAAGCCAAGAAAAATCACCAGCCTTTGGGAGACCATTCTATACCAAACAGTTCCAAACTCTTTGAGAAGGCCATCAATCTATTGAGGAAAAATCAAGTACTGATACCCAGTTTGCACATTTTAGTTTATCAATGTCCTCATCTCTAGGACCTCTTTGGATCAAACATAGTGCTACAGCAACCCAAACTACATCCCATTCATTGGGATGAGTTCTATAACATCTCTCCAGCTTTTGGTCTGTCTCCACTGGCCTTCCACTTCAAACTTGTAATGATGAAGTTTTGAACTCAAAATAAGCAATGCCAACTCTAAAGCTTGTTGCAATTCCTCCAAAGCTGACTGGTGCCTTATCTCTATTCCATAAACCATCCTAGGATATTGCTAACTTCCCATCGCTAACATCCCAACTGAGGTGTCGAGTAACAATATGCCTCATTCATGAATGAAGTGTCAATTTTGGCAACCTTGGGGCAGAGACGTAGCTGTGAAGATTCTGATAGGAGACATGCAATCCAAATATTTTGTACGTAGCATGATACTCTGAGGCTAATTATGTTCTTTGAAGATTTGTCAAACAAGCTTGGTACTAAACACTTTTTTAAAAGAATTGATGTTTCACAAACCATCACCTCCTTCCTCCTCCTATTTGCATTTACTGTCCCCCTTAAAGTGGACATTTCTTCCTTTTGGAAATTTTCCTTCCAAAAAAGGGTTTTCATAATCCTTTCCATCTACTTTATGATTTCATTTGGAGCTTTCAGTGCCAAGATCAGGTATATGGGAATTTTTTTTAAAAAAATTGACATGCACCACGTGGGCTAAGATGGCGGTGCACAAGACAACCCAACAAACTAGCTAGTAATCTATTAAAGTATAATATGAGCATGTAATAGAAACTGAACAATGTAAACCATTACACATTCATAAGACACAAAGTTGGCAGAATAATGCTATTCTATTCAAATCAAAATGAACAGCTATGGTACATATGCATAAAAGGTTCAACAGGTTGAGAATAAAGATTCTCTTGATCAGAAAGGGAATCTCTACCTAATTGATATGTTACTACTCTATATGAAGCTAATACACATATTTTTCAATCTTTTGTCCCTTCAGTAGTCTTTCTGACTAGAATTTCCTTTGCTTTAGATCATAATTTGCTGAATTCATATGGTTTATGCTTTACAATGTTTTTTTTAAAGTGTGCTCTTTCTTTCATATTTCATTGTGTTGTTTGCTTTATCGTATAGAGAAAGTTTCTTTTCCTGAGTACTTCCATTTTCAATATTCACTAAATGTGTAATGCCTTTTATGTACATTCTAGGTTCGTGACAAAAGCAAAATCAAAGAACAAGATACATCGCATCAGTGGTTGTTTGGATTGCTCATGCTTTGTTGGACAAGGTATAAACATTATTCTGTTCTTCTATATTGTGCTCAAGAAACCTTTTTTCCTAGAACAAAAAAACAAATCAAACGCACGAAAACAACCATGTCAACCACACCCATGGATGTAGAGCAATATACATTATCAAATCATGTTGTACAATGCATAAACATTGTGTTTCATAGCTTTAACCTTTTCCGAGACTATGCTTTCAAATACAGAGTCGGTGATTGTTTGTTTGATTCCTTTGCAGTATTGCTTCATTTCTGATACACATCTTTGGAACTTAGAACAGTATCATTGAGCACTTTGAAACTTTGCTCTCTCTATCTGATCCTGTAGCATTGGCATCCCTAGAGTTGGAACTAGATTATGAAACTCTTTCTGTTTTGCATGGTGTTCATAGCACGGTAACGTATTTACATCGAATGAAACTATTTGCAATGCTCTCACAAGAAGCAACTGAATAAGGCCTTTCAGGCGACATAT
Source organism: Taxus chinensis (assembly GCA_019776745.2). Classification (NCBI taxonomy): domain Eukaryota; kingdom Viridiplantae; phylum Streptophyta; class Pinopsida; order Cupressales; family Taxaceae; genus Taxus; species Taxus chinensis. The sequence continues at coordinate 644,908,997 of CM034151.1, forward strand.
TTTGCATAAAATGGCTTTCAAAGTGGCTCAACTTGCCAATATGAGTTTTTGTCCGCAACATGAGGCACAAATTACCTTTGTTTCAATCCAAATAGTGAGCAACTGCCATATTGTATTCTTTTCCATGATTCCAACCCTCTTAGTGGTCATTATGAACCTTTATTTTGGAAAAAATATATGCGCTGCCCCGAGCCAAGAAACAATGCTCATCTATTATCACTCCACTATTTTGTTGAAATGATTTGGGCTGCCTTACGCAGTGAACTAGAACAACTGCACCTTGTTAGACCTGCCAACAAGCGACCACATTTACATTGATAGCCTTTTCAATTCTATTTGCTTCCTTCGCAACCATGAATTCGATCCTTGCTACCTACGTAGGTATGCTGCTCAAGCCTTTTGTGGTTCTATCCTTCGAAATGACCATACAACTATTCACTTTCTCCATACCTAGCTTTCCCAAAACCCAATTAAGAACATACCACATATTGCCACATGGCAAGGCGTTGTAGTCAACATAGCCATGTTCCATGGCCACAACAATATACAAGAAGATGAGTTCAGCATCCATTGGTTATGCCTACTTTTCCAAATTAAATATTCAATTGTGGCATTCGTATCTTTTGTAAATTTCAAAGGTTTTTTCTAGTGATGCACCACTTGAAAAAACATACAATCTTATACGATTTTCACTTCCCCATGGCCAATTTCAGTATGAATTTTTTCGCTGTGAGCACTAACTCTGTACCGGCAGCACCCACAGCATATACATCCAAAAATGTATGCACTCAAATAGGTAAAAAAACTAAAAACATATCTTTGTAAACAGCTGCAAAAAATAGTGTACATAACTGGGACGAAAACAAGTTGTCATTCTCTCTTCGCTCAATAAAAAAAACATATATGAAAACAGACGCATCAAATAGCTAAAACAGTTTGCACTATTATACATTCTATGTTGGTCGAAGGCCATACACATACCAATTTCTTCGCTGGCAAAACAGATTTCATGTCCCACAGCAATTGCAGTTGAAACACATGACGTTCTCTCCAATGAAACACTTAAACAAGAAGGTAAAAAGCCTTTGCAAATGCAAACATCAACCACCATAGAAAAATGCAAACCGACAGTGTCCAAATTTTCTCTTTGAAAGCTAAAAACAAATATATGCAAACACACACAACAAACACCTAACTCTGCACATTGTATTGCCCGTTTTCATGCCTGAACAAATGACACGCCGATTCATGAATGCCAAATTTGTAAGCAGCTCCATTTCAATTTGAACTTGACATATTTTACACATGCAACAAAGAAAACATATCTTCAACTCACATCAAACAAAACAATGCCTGAACTCAAAAAAAATTGTCGTCCATGCTCAAAAAGCTTATTAAATGGAAAGTTGCCAAGATTAGCATGCCCTCAACATATCCAATTGATTCCGATGCTTCCGACAGTTGCAATGCTTTTTGACCTTGAAGAAAGACTTATGTCTCTTCGGCTTGCATTTGGTCAAATAAGGCATCGAAGCCATAAATGCCCTCAATACACACTAAAGGGAGCAATCATAAATGTCCCAACAAATATTGATATAATTCAATGAGCTATGCCAAGGCAACTAGAGCAAACAAAAATAATTTCCGTGGCACTTAAACGTCATCTTGAATAGAAAAAACCATACCATTCAGGAAATGTTCACCCTATAATCACCATGGCCACTCTTAAAGAATTATGCACGACAACATTATATCTCATGTAAGAAGTCAAACTAAATCATGGCTGGGATCAAACACTTTCTATTACCACGAACTTTAAAACAAACAACAATGAAGAACAGGAAGATATGTTGATCGACAACAGTTCTTCTGATGATGACATCAACAATGATGATCCACACGATACACTAATTCATGGTTTCAATGACTCCTCAACTATTCACTATCTTAAAGATAAGATGATAAACATTTCTCCTTCAAAGGGCTTTACACGATTGGGAATTTTCTAGGACATATTTTTGAAAGAGATGAATTTCCCAACTTTGTTTTTCGACCAAGCTCACAATGGGATGACTACAAAAACAATATCATATCAAAAAATAGAACAATGGGAGTTGATGCATTCAAATCGTAAATTTTCCTATCATATAACCAATATATTTTTCAAAGCACTAAAATTACTAATTGACCAAGTGGGTTGTTCAATGTGGCTCATGATCAAAAAGGGACAATTAAAAGGTTGAACACTAACTGCAAAAAGACATCAAATTCAAACCAAATCTTGAGAAAATATTGAAATATGATATTAGGTACATAGACTTCAAAAAAATACGCATTTCCCTAGATTATTTGCAATAAACAAGGAAAAACATATTTGCCATGATTCGTCGACTAGGCCCGCCTACTTTTTTTGCCACATTCTCAAGTACTAAACATTGTTGGTTGCCACTAACCAACACCCTCAGTAATTTATACACCCGCTCTCACAACAGTATTCCTTTAGACAAGCCAACACCTTCATATTATAACGACTATAACTTTTTTGTTAAAAATGATCCCGTTACGTGCACTTGTTACTACAAGCATAGACTTAATGCATTGAAACAATTGCTTTTCTAAGATAAGTCCTTTTTAAGACAAATACAAGATCACTTTTGGGTTACGGAATTTCAAAATAGAGGTAATGCTCATATTCATTGGCTAATTTGGAAAAAAAATGCACTTGTCTTTAGAAATGATTCCAATGACATTGTAGAGTCCTACGTTGATCAATACATAACATGTGATACTAGTTTATTCCCTCACCATATCACTAACCTGCAATGCCATCACCACATGCAAATCTACAAAAAAAAAAAAAACATTCCAAGTGTAGGTACAATTTCCCCTAACCTCCAATGAGGTGTACAAAAATACTTGAACCTATAGAAGATCCAACACAATCTGCTATTGCACATGGACATTTGGTTTTCTCGATTCTAGAGAGCAAATGGTATGATACTTGCATTACACATGGTATGTTCCTTCGAGAACTAGACCTTGATGAAATCGCTTACATAGAAGCAATACAATCAACACTTACACAACCAACATTTCTCTTGAAAAGAAAATAAACACACGCATGGAATAATAGCTTTTCCAAAAAAATTCCCATGATCTGGCAGGCAAATATCGATGCTCAATATGTGCTAAATGCTTATGCAGCAGCAACCTATTGTTGTTCATACATGACTAAAATTGATCATACAATGACAAAAACATTTTCTAGAATTCGGGTTGAGCATCAAAAAATGCATCTTGATGCCTTTCAAATGATTCGGAGCCTAGGCAATGTAATGTTAAATACCCATAAAATGTTAGTACAACAAGCAGTCCACATAGTCCTTTCCATCTCTTTAAACAATACATCGCAAAAATGTGTTTTCATAAACACCTCATATCCCGAAGAACGTACATTTATTCTAAAACCTTCGAGTCAACTTCAACAAGAACCCAACGAATCGACAAACATCATGTGCTTCTCTATTATAGATCACTACACAGCACGACCTCATTCCTTGCATTCAATTTGCTTGGCTGATTTTGTTTCCATACACAACATTGGTAAACAAAACACACCTCAAAGAAAGCTAATCATCATGTGGTTTGTCAACTACAACAAACATCTTGACATAGAGAACTATTTCCATGAAAGGATTTTTCTTTACATCCCTTTCACAGATAATGAAAACGTGCTCAAAACAGATTTTGTGGCTAGGAAAGTTGCATATGCATTTCATGAACAGACCATACATGATAACGAATCAAAATTCCACTATACTACCAACACCAAATGAGGTGACATGGACACGAAAGTTAAAAATTTTCAATTTACTCTTCAAACCTCTGTGAAAATGCCAACAACGAGTAGACAAGAAAACCTCCTCTTCGAACACTATGAAATAGATCATGATTTTCCTTTTCATAATGCACAACAACATTCTAGCATTACAAAGAAACACTTTCAACTAGGAAAACACCCAAGCATTGAAGACAACACAACATATTTCAAACAAATGCAAGTTCTAAACATGAAACAAAAAAACATTGTCAAAGACATCTCTTTCAAGAAAAATAAAGATCCATAAACTCCTATCTACCTTTTCCTAACCGGAGGCGTCGACACAGGAAAAAATTTTGTTGAAAAATTGATATTTGAAACATTGGCCCATATTTACGACACCTCCATGCATAGCGACCCCTTGAAAATAAAAGGCTTGATCTTGGCATTTACGAGAAAAGCTTCTTACAATGCTGGTGGAATAATACTCCATTCCGTTTTCCTCTTACCTTTCAATCGATTAAAATTACGCCCGTTGAATAATGAACGATTAGATTCCTTGGCAAAGCACTACGAACAATTACAACTTGTTCTAATAGATGAGATTTCCTTGGTTGGAGGTCAACTTCTATACTTCACAGGCCACCGACTTCGACAAATAAAACACAATCCCGTAACTTGCTTTGGAGGAATTGACATGATCTTTTACAGATACTTCTCCCCAAGCACAACCAGTCAATGACTGTCTTCAATTTCACAACCTCAGGATTTCTAGAGAATTGATCGGCTATGACTTCTAGAATACACATGTGAAAATCTTCTAATTCACTAAAACAATGCGTCAAAAATATATTGCCTTTGTCTCTGTCCTAAATAGAATGCACACTGGAGAACATTCTAAATCTGATCTTCCATACCTCAATAATACCTGCATTCGACTAGTGCCAATTGATCCAACATTCCCATTCCTATTCTACAAAAACATAGACGTTCTTCAACACAATAACAAAATGCTTGCTCTTGCTCCTGGTGAAAAAAATTGTTATCACCTCTATCGATGAGAAAGACATATCAGTTGAACAAACGAAAGCCTTCTCTAAAACCATCGAACTGCCACAACATATAGAGCTCAAAATTAACATGTTCATTGAACTTTTTGCTATGAACTATGACATACAAGACGGTCTGGTTGATGGTTCAGATGGCGTTTTCAAAGCATACACAATGACAAATGACTTTGATGCCGTATGGCTTAAATTCAATGACCCCTATATTGGACAACAACAAAGATATAAACACCCACAATTGTCAATACCCAAAACAAAATTTGATTTGGTTCCTATTCTTTGTGTAGCTAGACCCTTGCATAGAACATCATACAAGACACCGGTTACAATACAAAAACAATTCCCTATATAGCTTTGTTGTGCACGCACAATACACAGAGCACAAGTCCTGACCCTTGATTGCCTTGCTTTCAGCCCTCTTGGCGCATCATCACATGGCTTGGCATATATAGCTCTGTCACGATTCAAAACCATTTCAAGTCTTTACTTGATATCCCCGCTTATGAACAAAACTTTCAGCATCAAGCAAAATATTAGTACAAAAATGGCATGCCTCCAAAAAAAAGATAAATGGAATATTGAACATGACTTGTCTATAGCTGATATTTCTTCTTGTATTATAGTTGCTTCGCTTAATACTCAAAGTCTACATCCTCACAAAGAAGACATTCTCCACGACCATGAATTGATGCAATCCCATATTCTCTTTTTACAAGAAACTCTCATGCCTTACCCCATTGCAGTTGACTATCTTGACAGACACCAATGTTTTTCTGCACACCATGTACATGGTCTTGCAATTTTCATTCCAAATGAATATAGCTTTCCTGCAAAAAAAAATCTTTCAAAGCAAAAACGTAGAGTCCCTACTTGCAAAACATATTACTGTAAGGAAAATGCATAACAATTGTAAATGTCTACGCTACACCAAATACAAATCTTGAAAACATATTCATTTTTCTCGAAAATGTTTTCTAATCCATTGATATAAGCATCCCCAGCTACATTTTTGGATATTTTAACATCGACATGCACAAGCAAAAAAAAAAAAAACTTGCTTTCAACATTTATACAAAAAAGCAATTTCATTTCCCACATTCAACAGCCAAGTGTCTTCACCAAAAACATCATTGACCATATATGGTCAAACACTATACAAGAAACCTATAATTCATTTGAAAGATTTGCATATTGGACTGACCACCCGGTAAATTTTACCCTCCTTAAAAAAACCTATAACAACATTCCACAATTATAAGTGCACATACCTCATTATATTGATTCTCAACAACTAACATCTAATTACTTGACTATTTCCTTTCCTTTTTATTTGACACTTTGTAACAACCATGTGCATATGTCAATGCTTTGCAGATACTTGCAGCAAGGAAGACATGGAACAACCACCGAAGAACAAGGGCATTGGCAGCAATGATCTTTTCCAAGAACCCTCTAAATGGTAATCTCTTTCTTGCATTTATATAATTTCTTGTCATGATTCATTCACTATCCTCCTCAACAATTCAATGAATCCATGCTAATATCCTTTAAATTGCAAGCCAAAACCAACAACACAACACCCATCCTCGATACTTGACATTTGTGCAGGAAAAATTACAACTAGGTTTGAGGGTGATGTCTTGGTCATGTACGGACCAGCACATGTAAGCAACATTTCCCCTTCAAAAGCTAAAATCCTCCATGCGGATTTAGTTGACAAGAAATGTCAAATGACCATTACTTTGAACATGAGCAACACCTTTGTCAACAAATTTTCATCGACTGTAGTTGCTGGTTCCAGTTTGTGTATTACTGGTTTTGCTATCAAATAAAAAACAAAGTATGAATGAGGAGATGCAAGCTGCTCTCTATCCGCGATTACAACAACCACTATGGAAAATATACCAATAGTTTACAAATATCGTAAATTGACACTAGACATGACAATACAAGAGCTTGTTGAATCAAATGCAACATTTTCTGTTGGGTCATTTGCTGTAATTGTAATAGGAATCCATCACACCAATGACATGTTCACCCTCTACGTTAAAGACACTGACATTGACAACTCCAAAGCAACAATATCAACACTTTCCCTTTTTTCATTTAAATATGCATTGCATCATATTACTATGTTCTGTGTTAACCAAACATGATCCTTTCTTCTTTCAGGTACACTTGGGAAACTTTCATGTTTCCCTACGTCACACAATAAGAGACAATATTGCAATAGGAAACATGCCACTATTACTTTTCAAAAAATTCATAAACAAGGAACAAAGGGATCGCGGTTTGTACGTGTAGGCCATTCATCCTTCATTGACCCTTTAAATGATGAACCTATAAAAACATGTTTGCAATCTCTCATAAACACAAACATAGAGGCACGTGCTTTACAATTTTGTATTTTTAAGTTATCTCACTTCAATTTTTTCTCACCCATCAAATGTGCCTATTAGGAATATATTCCCCTAACAACTTCATCACTGTTGTGTAGATCAGTGGTGTGCTTTGTGCAAAGAACATCTACCTTTCTCCTTTCTAAGCCTTTTGTGTAGAATGTGACCATCTCATGGAACCGGATCCATCAGAACTACAACAAATTTCCCTTTGTCCAACTTGCAATACATCCAAACCATACTAGTATAAGCACTTGCTCCATTGCACTTTGCAAATAATAGATGACTCCCTTCACTGCACACTGCGAGAGCCATTATTGGGCAAAGTCTTCAATAAACTCGCTCAAACAGAATATGAAGAATATCAACAAGACATCTCTAAGCCTGTATTTCTTCTCCGTCAATTACAAATTAAGGGTACATTCACTTTAACAATTGATAACTCAATTTCAACAATCAAAGAAGCCTAGCTTTATCACTTGTCTGGTGAGTTTCTCCATTTATGAGTTCTATTCATTGCATTTGAGTTTCATTCTTTGTTTCGTGTCTAACATATCCATGATGCTCTTGTAGATTCCTGGAACGCTTTTGTACACCATCTACCTAAATAAAAAAATTCGTGGCTGACTGTTTTTACATCCAGGAATAGTACAACGTTATACTCTAGCTTTTTGGCTATTTGATATGACTACATACATCACTGCTTAACAACATGCAAACTCTAGCATAGTTTTTGCCTTGCTTTACTTCTAGAAATTTTGTAATTATGGTACTCTCAGATTACTTCTAATACAAAGAAAACATAATCCTGAACAATTACTGGCAATTATTATTCTCTTCTTTTGTCTGTATGGAATGCAACAGTGTTTTCCACTACATGTTTTTTTCTTTACAATATAGCAGACCACAAAAATGATCTTGCTAAACCAGCATATATATCTGATTTTGTACTCCCTTTGTTTTGCTATCGTTATGCCTACTTTCTCCTATGGTGTCTCTCTCTAAAATCTTCAACATACTGCAAACCTGGTTCACAAAACCTCTTTCTATCCACATTTGAATTGCAGTGATGTTTTCCTAGATCTATTTATATATAATGTATGCCATTTCTAGAATTTTTGCATAACATTGAAAGTTTAATGAACTATTGGATTCTACTTTAATTACTTGGATTCTACTTTAATGAATTTTTGCAACAAATACAAAACAAGTTGTTTAATTACCATTTTTTTCTGCAATTTCTTATTCAACTTGCCAAGTTATAAAACAATCTACATTGGCTGCATCAAAAATTTAGCAAAAGTATGTTTGTTTATACTCAATTCCAATTCTTTGTCCTAGACTGATGACTTCACACCCAATGTCTTCCTCAATTCAAGAACAACTTCAAAATCATGCTTAATGCCTCTAAAAGAATTGTCTTCATGCACAGTCTCAAGAACAACAACGTTAATTCAAACACACCAGAAAAATTGTTTGTAAATAGGTGCAAAAATTGCAGCTGAATCTTTTCACCAAGACTATGTCAAATAATTCCACTTAGAGATGGTTTGTGCAGAGAGCAAGAAACATTAACTCCTTCAACCTTCCAAATTCTGAACCAACACTTAGCTATTCAATGTACACTGGGCACAATAGCAAATCAGAACTTGCAAGGTTATATTTTATTACTGCCAAGCCCATGTTAAAACATATAACAATGGGACAACCAAACAAACAACCAACTTGCATCAACACACTGAAACTGAGTTTGCTAGCAGGACAACCTTAATTTCAATGATGCCTTTTGACATAGTTTTTTTACCTTTTATGTCATTCAACTTTTTTATTCATATCTAATAAAAATAACATCTAATGAGTATCTGCTTTCAAGTGTTTTGATAGACCTCCTTTCTCATTTCAAAAAATCGAGGTCTAGTATGCACCACGAGGATGCTGCAAAGGTTCTCTTGCGTTTGGCTTTACATGTACCAATTTCACATCTTAAAAATTACATAACCATTTTTACCAACTCTTTTGTGCATATGCAAAAAATTAGGAGATGGGTGCCTCTTCGATAAGACATTTTGTCAAACAATTTCTATGCCTGTTATATGCAACCCTATCTTGCATACATGTCTATCAAGAAAGTCACAATTATAGTCACTAACAAAAAACAACTTTCAAATATTTTTTGAGGAATCTCCATACTCTGTACAAGAACACACCTTACTGTCCACGCTGCAGTACACTGGGAAAGGTTGTTAAGTTTAGCTTGACAACTAGGATTTGTACTAAACATCATGCCTAGCTGAAAGGACTCAACATTGTTCCTCTTTTTACAAAGGGGTCAATTGTTTGTTGTTCTGTTGCAAGTTTACTTAGATATGCATTTATGTCTTCGTCAGTTATTCTAATTACAATGTCATAATTTCTAATCTTTTACTTAATATATGCATTGGGCATATGATATCTTCAAGAATTAAGAGATATAGTTTTAAAGAATTTCTAACTCATTGCCTATTAATAAAATTAAACAAATATTTAGCATAGCAGGAGTCTCTTATATACAAGCACAATTGTATCAAGGATAAAAATTACTTTTGTATAGCTCTTAATACCTCAAATGCAGTCCTCTATAAATGTAACCTGAATTCGATTATAGAAACAAACTATTAAGTTGCTTTTCATTTCATCTAGTCTTAACTTATGCAGTCCTCTATAAATGTAACCTGAATTCCATTACAGAAACAAACTATTAACATGCTTTTCATTTCATCTAGTCTTAACTTTTTGACACAAGTCATAAAGAAAGATACCTTGTAGCATGCAAGCGACCAATAACGTACATTGCAGCGTGGACAGATATCTTGGTTTTGCTTTCTCTGGCACATTGAAGACTTTAGTTAACCTCCTTCTCACCATGAACCGATTCTGTCTAGATCACGAACTGGTCATGGTCTTCCACAGAAAATGTTTTAACAATGCACATCACAAACTACCACATGTTATTTTACATAGCTGACACTATCCAGTAACAATGACACGTTGCTATGCACTTATGAAATGAATTTCTATTACATGAATTTCACTTTGGTCGAATATATATTCACCAAATTCCCATAAAAAAAACAATTATTCAGTTTTATCATAAATTTTTATCTTCCCTTTTTTACTTTAAATATTTTAATATTCCTTTTGCACTAAATACAGTACATCCTTTTTCACAATCTTCTCATCCTATTCATAATATGTTTCATTAAAAATAAAATTATTCCACAAATTTATAATGCCCTTCAATCATACGAACTACACCTATATGTCGATAAATTTCTCAGGTTGCATATCGCATTCATGTATCGGCACAATTAATTTAAGTGCCGCATCTAATTTCATCTAACATGCTCGTTTACACCAATGGAAAACCTCCTATCCAAAAAGGTCATCCCCGAAAAAACCTACCATTTTTTGCTTCTTCTTTCCTATTTGAACTAGATAAATGCTCACAACATTCTTGCACCATAGCAAAATTCCCAAGCATAAAACACATAACCCATACATTGTAATGTCGTACAAGCTTGCATTAAACAAAGCTCACTAAAAAACCATTGTTTTATTTTATTTTTATTCGACCATACGCATGCAACTAACCAATTTTTATTCAAGAACCGCACCAAACAGTAGACCAACTCTGGTTTTTGGAACTGCTGAACACATAATATATTATATTACACATTTTCATTGGTAGTTTCTAAGCTACTTTTTTAGATACCCTGCTACGAATCATGATACTGTTTCTTTCAATAAGCTTATTCATAACAAACAATCGATTCTGACATCATCCATATACCAAGTTGTTGCGCTACATTAATTTAATCACCCTTTACACTAATGTATTATAGTTTTACTAGTGAATATCGAATATAAATGCAACATATACAAAGTAAGACCTTACATCAGCTAATATATATACCTATATATTACAGTTCTACTGCGGGCTGCACAACATGCGCCAGCAATTGCTCACTATTTAAGCTCATCTTAAAAATAGAAACAAACAACAATTTCAATCCTTCAATGTTCAGAAAAAAATTACTTCTGCCAACAGTATGTTAAAGTCACAGGGTCAGGGTTTCACTCCTCAACCCGTGTCGCACTGCGGCAATCCGCAATGATTCACAGACCATGCACATGTTAGTGCATTTGCAAACTACAACAATGCATGCACCATAAAATATATTCCAACAAACAATTCGAATAACAAAGCTCTGTATTGCTTCAAAATGCTCCACGACCTAAATTACAAAAAGGCTTCATAATCCTTCCAATTTCCAACAAACAAATTGGTCCCCTAAATTGTAGACCCGACACATCCAGCCCTTAGAAAAACTACATTGTCATCGGCAGGATTTGCCAAATCATGGCCTTGTTTAATATAGTAATGTTTGTAGGCCTCTTAGAGGAGAAATTATAAGCGTTAGAATTAATATTCTTATATTGATATAAAAGAAATTAATCGGTTTACACATCTAACACATTTCATATATTGTCATCCAACAATATTGAGCCATGCTAAACAAAAATAATGTATCTTATAAGCCATGACATGACCATTTGTTTATCACTTCAATAATCTGCATGCTTTTGATTTAGTTCCTAAAGGAAGCTATAGTGATTGGAACATTGAAGCCATAAGTAACAATGAATATGTAGAATTTTAAATTGTGAAAGGGAAAACTAAAAGAGAATTGTAATTGGCAAGCTTTTCAAAACATTATAAGAGAGTTGGCCTCTACACTCATATAGACCCATATTCAATATTGACCATTTGTATAGAACTACGATTAAAAAGTGAATATTTTCCATTGTCTCATTTTTAGAGTGGTAAACTTTCTTTTAATTTTTAATTTTTATTAAAAATTTCTTCTTAAACAACAAATGAGTATAATTTTTTTGTATTTGTTTTTGAATAATTTTTTAAGTTATACCACTTGGAGGTGTTTGAACCCCTTGGAATCTTGGATGAGCATGTCAAAATCGGTCAGAAAACATTGAATGCCAGAATATTTGTACGATATGAGAATGGAAGGACTAAAGCAAGGACGTCATAATGTGTAGATATTTCTCGCGGCAAGGACACTCTTTGAAGACGTTTGAGGGGATGTTTCTCGAAATATATCGTGCAGTGCAATCCATCTTTTAATATCAACTGTCTATTTCACTTTTAAAATGCCGGCGTGTGCTCCACATAATGAATCAACGTCACTGTTGAAAATACTATATTCAGGAACACAATCATCTATGGGGTTTTTTCATGATTACATTTTTGTCTTTAAATATCCAATATTATCGTCCCGTTTTGGATAAGTTTTAGCTATGTTCAAATTTGAGTTTATATTTCTGATGTAATTCTGCGAAAACAGCAGCGAAATGGTTGGACAGTATCAGTAATCTCCTGGCGATCAATTTCTGTGTCAACGAAGATTAGGTAAAGTTGCCTGCATCTGGTTTTCATTGTCTCATTAATTCTTCAAAGTATAAATTCAGTAATAGGAAGTGATTTGTTTTGCAGATCAGTTACCGCAATTTGAACATGTAATCAGATATTTCTATAATGAATGCTGCGATTACCTCTGAAGAGGAGGATAACGGCTACTTTTGGGCATTTGGCAATGAAATACCCTCCATCATAGCAGAATCTGATTTTGGATCTATGCAGAAGAGCACCATCAATGAAGATTACGGCAGCAATTATATCGATACAATGGATGGAAGTTTCTCTCTTCCATCTGCAGAAAATAATGGAGTCACAAATCATGTGGACAACTTTATGAGTGATCCGTTTGAGGATTTTTTTTATGGTTTTAAAACAGGTGATGATTCTGTTCATGCGACATCTCAAGATGAGCTATCTGCGCCTTTGGAGTCGTTAAACAAGTGTTCTAACAAAATTGTGCACTGTGAGAAAAAGAACGGAGTAGGGAAAAAATGTGTGAAGAAATCTTCCCAAAGTTCTAAAAAGGGTGCAGTGGATATGTTCAAGGCGTTCGGTTTAACTCATCCTTCTGCTAGCAAAGATGGACACACTAGGGTTTCCACTTCAAAGGGAGTGAGAGATAGAAGAATAAGATTGTCCCATGAAACATCGGTCAAATTTTTCTCTATACAAGAAAGACTTGGTTTTGACCAACCTAGTAAGGCACTGGAATGGCTTATTGAGAAATGCAGGCATTCAATCGATGAGTTGCCTACAATATCTCCGTTAGGATTGCCTACAAATCTTATCACTTATTCGTCATCTATGGGTGCGGATCCATATAGCTGGAGAACAAAGCGTGTAACGGAAAGTCTGGGATTAGCTGCTGAGCCTTCCATAGCCCAGTATGGCTTAGGGAGGAGACCAGGTTTTAATATTACACCTATTTGCGGTTGTTTAGATCGATCGCTTAACTTTGTACATGGTGAAATGTAAAGCTCAACTCATTTAGGTACTTTTCAGTGAGTCACAAGTATATGGAGTCGGAGAATTTTACCACGTCCATGGCATTTAGAATGTCTGCTGTGTTATTACTAAATGGATGAACTAGTTGCATAATAGGTATCAGTTAGAGTTATTGCCATTATTTTATTATGTAAAGGGGTGTTTTTAGGTATATGGTGATTTTGAAGTATTAAATGGTTAGATTTAGTTGTACCATGTCAAACGACTTAATTAGGGAATGTATCAACACCAACTTAATTGTTCGGGATATATCATTACCAAAATAACAATAGATCTTCTTTGCAAAAAAAACCCAATTAGATAAGGTAGCACAGTTATCTTATAAGATTTATTTAATATTTTTGAGGCAAGACTTATTTGTAAGAGAGAGAAAATCTATTTGGCCGCTTATGGTTTAGATAATTCTCTCCAAACATAGAGCATCATTCACTTGTAATTATTAATTACTTACATTTTCCATAACGTGTAGCTCGATTTATCTTTTTATACGAGTCCTCAAATACTTATTCCCAAGGGTTAAATTAGATAGTCGTTTAGATGTTTTTTTTTGTGATTTTAGATTTAAAATATTTGTAAATATCTGATTTAATCGTCACATGTAACTTACATATTTAAAATGTGACCGTCAATTTTTGTATAGATTCGTATATAAATTATAAAAATATATGTAAACATATATAAAAGAATATATAATAAATATAGAATAATTAGTAAAACATAATATTATTTTGTGTTTTTGAAAAACAATATTTAAAAATTACCATCATCTGAAAATTGTTTGAAAGATATAGGTAGCCGTCAAATTTAACCCTTACTTACCTCTCCCTTGCATTAGATGGGAGGGAAGATAATCTTCACAAAATAATATAAAATAAAATAAAATTAGAATGGATATCTCCTAAGTTAATAGAGGCGGTAGGATTAAATTAAATCCCACCGTAGATATACAAAAACCTAAACATCATTAAGAATGGTCCACTCCTTTACCTGTGTTTATTTTTCTGAATTAGTTTTTATTTGGTTGCTATATAAATGGAGAAACAACCAACAGATACGGTACTTTTGAAGCTATACTATTCATATATTTTGCTGTAGGATACTTTTGAGGATATATTTTGTCCCTAATCCCTTCTCCTTTCTCATTTTTAAAATTATACTTGACAACACATATTATCACGACGGTCGTTTAACAAAACCAGAATTAATAAAAACTTCATTCTACCGTATACCCGTCCTTAATGCTGTATAAAATTGGTAAAAATCTAATTATAATTTCTTCGGAACAATAGAAGTAAAATTATGAATACATGTATATATTTATAAATCTATTTTTTTATACGATAATATAATAAATTTGAAGAATAGAGGGGTAATATGAGGAGACTGAAAATATCACAAGTTTTGATTTTCAATACAATAACATGATAAATAAAGCATATTTTCTTATAATAACTCATCCAAAATCAAGTTTACTTTATTTCCTTTTCAACATGATATACACACTTTATAATTTAAGCAAATAATTTTCTCACTAAAAATTTTCATTTCATTTTCATCAAGTTTGGATAGTATGAACCCATATTACATTTATATGGAGTTGAAATAAACTACAAGCCTTCTCATTTGAATCCCCATAAACAATTGATCTATAAAGCTTCGACTTTGGAATTTCAAAAATCAGAAATTAATGTTATTATTCTACTTTCAATTAGGAAATGACAGAAATTGAGCTAGTGATTGATTCTTGTATGTTTTAGAACTAAAATTGCAGAGTGGGAAATTAAATTAAGAACACAACACAAAGATTTTTATCCTAGAAACCCCCAGTGTGAGGGAAAACTAGTTGGGAAGGGCCACTGCTCTTTCTTCCTACTTCTGTATTGGCCAATTATTCAAAAATATAGATTACAATAAGTTTAGACATGAAACAATAATGTAAACCTTCCTTCAAAATACTTGTTTGCTCTGCTCTCAACCCCTTACTTCTACAAAATTCATATCCAGCACTAAAGATCTCTTTCTCACCTACTCCCATGAATCCAAATTGTCTTTGATGCCCAATTCTCTTGCTTCTCCATGTATCTATATCCCTTCTCATGTCCTCATGTGTAATGTCCCCTTTTCCTGCGCCAAAGGCCTAAGGGTCAAGCGAGTCCAAGTCATGGTTATATCCAAGGGGCGGGGGATGCTAGGGGCTACTGCGAAGGGACTGCATGGTACTAATAGTCGTCTTTGGAGTTTGGGAGTCACTTTGGAACTTGGCGACTTAAACGGGAAAAAATAACTTTGGTTACCTTTATTTTATCGACCACTCCATGGAAAGAAATGCGTCTAAATTCTATTGGGGATCTTTTATGGTGGGAAGTATATAAGGAGCTGTGTGAGAATGGAAAAGAACCTTTTGGCATATACATTTGATTGACTCCTTCATGGGTAGTTGCTGTTGTTGCACATCTACAACTTGTGGAGTCAAATCCCATAGGGACCCTAGCTTTGGTGGTGAGAAACTCATCCCTACTAGAAAGGCATTCTTTGGTAGTGAGAGATCTACCGTAGTCTGTCATTTTGGAGCCGCTTTCAGGGCCATGCGGAAAAAGTATTAACAAAGGTTCCAAAGGAAGGATCTCGAGGTTTTTCGGGACATTTGAGGAAGATAATCAGTGGGCTTCCAGATCCGATTCACGACAGCCATTTGGGCAGGGCGTGGCATCTTGTTGAAGGCACCTCCATCAGTTACTGACCCCTTTTCCCGTTGTCAAGGGCACGCTGTGCTTTTTATGGTAGTAAATTAATCTTTGTAAAAGTCCTGAAACAGTTTCCTTATGTCCTTTATAATAATATCAAGATCTATTTAAATTTTCAAGTATTTCAGATTGAAATTTTGACAAATATTAAGTTTATTTAGTTCGATGTCCCAACTGTAAAAATATGGAAAATCAGTATTTTACTTTGCTACAAGTTTTCAATATTCTGTGCATTTTTAAGTGGTACCCATTAGGGATATTTCATTGGTGTCAGAGTTGTTTCTCCTCGAGTCTGTGTTGGTTAAATATTATAGTTTGGAAAGATCTCAAAGGGGGTTTTATGAAGGAAATGTTCACCAACATGGTGAAACAACGGGAAGCCACTAAACTTTATTTGAGTCATCTCACTCAGAATGTGAATCAAAGCAGACCTAGGGACAATAAGGAACATGGTGAGAATAGTGATAAAGGGCAGCCAATAGAGGTGATTGATGAGGATTCTTGTTTGAGGAAGTACCAATCTTTGAGTAGGGGTTTCATAGATAATATGTCATTTCAAGATTATTGCATGATGAATATTGGTAGCAAGCCCAAACGAGGTCATCATATACCAATACCCGAATAAAAAAAGAACTCATTTGTAGAAGAAGCTTCTAAACTAAAGGGTATGATTTCCATTGAGAAAAATAATTACATTAGTGAAACTTTTCTTGTTAGAGAAATTATTCCTACTCAGGAGAAGAAACTTGTTTGTGCAAGCAAGGAGGATGTAATGGAAACTCTTAAAAAGTGTGAGGAAGGGAATACCAGAGCTAGAGGTGTTAGGTTGATAGCGACTCAAGAAAGACAACACATACAAGAGTTCAAGGAAACGATGAGGGAAATTGATGCAAGAAAGACTACACCCCCAAAAGAAGACTCTATGAAGCACCTGGAACATGAGGAGGAGCCTCATGTGGACACTTGTGTAAAATTGCATCCTACATATAATTTCCAAACCAAACTTTTGATCATCTTTTAGATACTTTTAATAGGCACTCAGGAAACAATGTTGGGGGGAAGCTCAACATATTTCTATCTTGAACACACGAAGGACATTGATGGCCTTGAAGGGTATGAAGAGCACACTAATGTATCTTATTTATTGTCACCTATTCCAATTTACTTCCATCTTGAGATGCATAGTATGGTAGATGAAAAAGTATTCATCATGGAGTTTGTTGGACCATTGCTCCAACCATGTGTATATGAGCATCTGGTGGATGATATATGGTGGCAAGATTTATCTCACTTAACAGATACAAGGGCTCAGGGTCATTATAAGCTATGGGATCCTTGTAATATGTGGCAGTTATCCAAAACTAACAATTCTGATGTTGAAAACTTTGTGACTGATTTCATAAGCCAAAGAAAGAATTGAAATGTGTCCCTGTGTTAGTAAGCATCATTCCTTCATTGGGGACTCCAGTTCAAGAAAGGAGAGTAACTATCAAGGTACCTGGCGTTGGTTTTCTGATTGCTAAAAATGGTAAGAGAAATTTCTTTAGTCATCTTTAGCTTGTTGGACTGTGTATAATAATAGTCATAAAGAGAGGAGAAAATGTTTTATTACTAGAGCCCATGATTGACTTTTTATACCAGCTACATGGTGGAACCCTGGGAAGGGTTAGTGAGGGCATTTGGTCATCAAAGTTCTCAAAGAATCAAGGTGCAATTTGTTGTTAAAAAAGAAGAGTTGAATTCAAGGTGTATTCATGACTTTAGCATCCTAAGGTATGAGAATGGTTACCATATTCCTAGCTTGTTGAGTTCTCCTATGTTGTTGCCATGTTTCTATTCTTTTGGACAACATTTACATGCTTGGATGATTGAGGAAGACTATTTCATAATCACGTTTCAAGGTCTACTAGATGGAATAAACACATCTTCCATTCACATTGCTCTTGATTCAGCCAATAAACATATGTTGGCAAAGAAAATAATGCAGGGGCCCATGATATTGAAAGGACATGAGGTATGTGGTGTATTTATTGTAGTTGAATTTGCTAGAGGTAAGGATGTTTTTGGGATGCAATGGTTGCATGATGTTAAGAAAAATGATGATGCATGGGTAGAAAAATCAAAGGAGAATGAAGATGTTGATCCTATATCAAAAAAATTTGGATTGCAAAGGTATGATGAGCAGCCCCAATTATGCTATTTTAGATTTGTTGTATTCTCTCATGACAAGAATCCATGGGTACAACAAAGGGAATGAAGTTCCTTATGATAAAGTTTTATGGATGCATGAGTTCTAATATTGATTTCCATTTCTCTTGCATTTACAGTGAAATGAAAATATGGGGAAAGAGAATAAAGTATGATGAGGGAATAACCATGTGTATTCCCAACATACAAGGAATTGATGAGTTATGTCCATAGAAAGATATGTCTTCCATAAAGAAGGTAACTCATTTCTTTATTTTCATTAAGAGATGTGAAGTACTTGAATGTCTTTGTACATTTGGGTTACTTGAAGTTGGAATCATTCATTGGACATATTAGCTTCCATCTTTTGGGAAATTTGCATTCATACCTCATGTGGATAAACAAAAAAATTTCAAGGAAAACAAAGAAATCATATTTCAGTGTATACAAGGGCAGATCGCAAAAGAGATGATTGGTGAAGAAAGAAGCATATCATTGCAGTGGTCGAATTGTGAAGGAACATAACCTCTTGTGGGTCATGGTGATATCATAAGGTATGAGACAAGTGGGAAATTTGATGACTCCCTATTCCGACTGGGTTTTTTTTCTATAGACATAGAGCATACCATGATGACCTATGAGGAGAGCGAGGGTCACAGAGGTGAGGAGATAGAGACTTTCGAGATGGATGGTGGAGATGGGTTTGCATTGGATAGTGCTGATGCAGGGTAAGAGGAGGAGGATTTTACTCATGAAATTATAGCCCCATTGTCTAGTACTCTAATGTACAAGCCATTTAGGATTAGAGGAGTTATGCAGGGTCAGCAAGTTGGGGGTACTCGTTGAGAATGGGGTAACCCACAACTATATTGATGCCTCATTGGTTGAGAGTCGAGGATTAAAAATAGAGGATTTTGAGGGCCTCAACGGGGTTATAGCCAATGGAGAGTCTATAAGGGGCACACAGTGGGTTCCCCAAGTGAGCATCATGATGGGTAACTATACAGTTATCGATTATCTCCACATTCTTGGTATGGGAGAGACCAACATAGTGTTGAGAGTGTAATGACTTCACTCCCTTGGCGATTTTCAGACTAACTTTCAAACGATGGAGCTAAAGTTTAAATCCAAGGGAAGGAATGTGATTTTGAGGGGATTACCTATAGGAGCACCTAGGGTGGTTACAGATGAGGGGATGGAGAGGACGTTACAACTTTGTGAGTAGTTTAATTATTGTGGATAAATGTGGAGAATGATGGATGTGGGTGTGACCAGTAATGTTGCATATGAGACAATTACAGAGATTGGGACTACAGGTTCAGATCATCCGAGTTTATCATTATGTTGGTCATCTGAAGTTTTGGAAGAATGGATATCTCATTTTCTTATTGAGTACTCCAAGAACTAACACTCTTGTGAGATTCTGGATGTCCACATATAGGATGAAAGTTGTATATTGGAGGATGAGATGATCTTCTCTTAGGGAAGATGGAGCCTTGTATCAGATTCATGGTGGAGGATGGAGATATTGCGACATGTGTATTGTTCTTTCGTGATTGGGTGCTTGAGCTTTGATGAGACCTACAGGATCATGTCTGAGAGGTTCATATGGAAGAGGTTGAGGGAGGATCTCCTCAACTTTATACAGGCATATAGGGTTTGTCACTATGACAAGTCTGAGCTTAGGGGAACATGTTTTTTTTAATCGACATGGGACAACACTCCTATGCTTTTTGCTGCTTCTATGCCTAGTGAGCACCTCACCCATGTGTTAATCAATGGAGAGATGAAATTGATCCATGGTTATTCAATAGGTTTCACATTCAATGTTGCGAGGTGGACTATATGGAGCTGATATTGTTGGTTCACTATCGGCTGGAGTCTTGGGACTTTTCCTCCACGAGACACATCGAGATACAGTATGAGGATCTTGGCTCTCACATGAGTGTAGGTTAGGTAGGAGAATTAGAACCATTTGTGCATAAACAGGTTGTTTCACAGGATGATATGAGGGATTCTACAGGATTCAAAGTCAACTTTCATACCCAGGAGTTGGTTGCAGAGGCCATGAGTGATCGTGTGACGATAACCTTACATTGGCAGGGATTGGACCAATTGAAAATTTTGGTGCGGGAACCAGTGGAGAGACAGTTTGGGTATCATTCTATTTCACAGTTTCATGGTTACCTCTGATTACACAAATCCTTGATGGATGAAAGGGTGAGGTGGAGAAACCTATAACGCGGGTATTCAGCTGCTACAACAAGACATGTTAATGCTTAGGGTCAAGAATTTGTCAGGAAGGGAGGACTATAATGTCCCCCTTTTCTTGCGCCAAAGGCCTAAGGGTCAAGTAATTCCAAGCCATGGTCATATAAAAGGGGCAGGGGATGCTGTGGGCTACTGAGAAGAGGCCGCATGGTACTAATAGTCGTGTTTGGCTTTTGGGGGTCAATTTAGACCTTGGCGACTTAAACGGGAAAAATTAACTTCACTTACTTTTATATTATTGACCCCTCAATGGAAAGAAATGTGTTTAGGGTCTATTGCGGCTCTTTTACTGTGGAAAGTATATAAGGAGTTGGGTGAGAATCGAAAAGAACTTTTTGGCATTTACATTTTATTGACTCCTTCATAGGTAGTTGTTGTTGTTGCACATCTACAAATTGTGGAGTTAAATCCCATAGGGAACCTAGAATCAGTGGTGAGAGACTCATCCCTAGCTAGCAGGGGCATTCTGTCATTTTGGAGTTGCTTTCAAGGTCGTGCAGAAGAGACATTAATAGAGCTTCCAGAGGAAGGATCTCAAGGGTTTTCAGGACATTTGAGGAAGATAATCAGTAGGATTCCAGATCAGATTCATGACATCCATTTGGGTAGGGCATGACAACTTGTTGAAGGCACCTCCATCATTTACCAACCCCTCTTCCAAGGGTGGCAACTTATAGCCTTTATTTGGGGTTTTTTTCCAATCGGCTATTCCCATATCTGAAGGTGGAAATACTATTTCCTATATTTTCCGTTGTTATTTCCAAAGACCCTTAATTTCTACTCCAGTATTTGGAGAGTTACAAGCTTATGTAGTTTTCCATTGTCTAGGGCACGCTGTGCTTTTTCTGCCAGTAGTTTAATCTCTATAAAATTCTAGAAATAGTCTCCTTATGTCCTTTATAATAATATCATGCTCTATTTAAATTTTAAAGTATTTCGGATGGAAGTTTTCACAAATATTAAGTTTCTTTAGTTCCTCGTCCGAACTGTAAAAATATGGAAAAATCAATATTTTTACTTTGTTACAAGATTTCAATATTTTGTGCATTTTTAAGTGGTATCCCATTAGTAATATTTCATCATGTGCATTAGAGAATGAGAAAGGTCATTAAAGGGAAGAGACACAACTTAGATGCTTCAAATCCAAGACTGATCATGGTGTATATTTTTTTTTCATCAAAAGTGACATGACTATCGCCCTGTGTAGACCAAAAATTATAGGACCGCCGCCCTGCATAGTGGGTCGGTTACAGGACTGCCATTTTACATAGGGGTGGCAGTTTTGTAAACTTCAAACTTACACTCCATTTTTTCTCATTTTATTCTTCTGGTAATATATGATCTAATGAAGTTGTGTTTTTTTTCATCCCTATGGATCATACCTCCCCTGATTAGGAGGATTTTTGGTCCCAAAAAATCTTAGTGGGTGGACTAGATGAGAAAATAATTCCCTCACTTTCTCCTTCAAGTACCATCAGGCTTTCCCTAATGTCTTCCCTTTCATTCCAACCTACCAAGACTCTTTTGGACCTCTCCTCGTCTCTCTAACCTTCTGTTGTAGTATTACATCCTCCTCCAATTTTCCTCGTGAGTCTAAGATGCAATCTTATATAGAAGGTAACAACTATAATCCTTCATATTCATTAAGCATGGATGGCTCATATAGGTGCAAACACTCATATATTACCACTGAGTACATCCGCATAAATGGTGGAAAATGAAGTCAAAAAACCTTTTGTCCAACATGCTCCAATATGGTGAAGGGTCCATATTGTAGTGGCTTGAGCTTCTGTGGCTCACTTTGTAGTATATTCTTCCCCAAGTAAATCTAAACTCTCTCTCAAACATGAATCTTGTGCTCTCTCCTATGTTGATCGTGTCTAGCCTTGTACCTGGCTAGGGAATTTCTCCAATTGTTCTTTCACCGTGAGGTGGATTTACTGGATCCTCTTAATGAATTTGTTTTCTCTAGTCACCCGTGAGTCTTGTTTCTCATCCTCATCCTACTACCCAACTGCTATGTCTACTAGATTTGTAGGTAGATATCACAAGCATGCTTCAAAATGGTGACTTCATGGTCGGTGTATATATTGTGCTATTGTAGGAATGTTGAATGTAGGCTAAGGACTTGTCCCAAGTCCTCAAATACTTGTTATTCTACCCTCTAATCAACTATACCAAATTCCTGTTCACCACTTATGTCTGTCCATCTGTATATTGATGAAAGGTTGTGCTCCTCTGTAACTTGGTATCCATCTTCTCCCACAAACTAGTCCAAACATTTTCCCAAGAATCTAGAATCTTTGTCTGAAAAATAGACTTAGGCAAGCCAAAATGCACCCATACATTTGCAAAGAAAGGATCTTCTCCCTCATGTACTTTTATTGTCTTTAACATGCCCTAATAATACATATCTTACTGAATCTATCAACAACAACACAAAGATAGTCATGGCCATGTTCAGATATAGGTAGTCATCCTAAAAAATTCAAAGAGAGTTCCTCCCATAGACAAGTAGGGACTGATAATGGAATATACAAACCTTCCTTCCTATTCTTAGGATTTCTAGTACAAAATATTTTACATCCCCTTATAAATTTTGAAACTTATTCTTGCATATTGGGCCAATAAACACACCTTTGCAAGTGGGCTAAGGTCTTACCAACACTAAAATGTCATGCTACTTTTGAGGTATGTGCTTCCCTCATCAATAAAATCCTTTCTTCTTTTGGTAGACAAATCTTCCCCCATTAGTAGAGTAGCTTGTCCTTGAGATAAAAATCTTCAATCTCCATCCTTTCAGCCCCTTGGGCCTATAACTCCTGAAATGTCACCCCAAAGTCCCTGTTTTGGTCATACACATCTCTGTAAGCTTCCTTCATTAAGGGCTCGATATGAGAGATAGTGGAAAAATAGGATATTTTATTCTGTGTGGGCATCCTAGACAACCTATCTGCCACCAAGTTTATACTACCTTTCTTATATTTGATCACTAAATGAAACTAGCGAAGGAATCGCATCCATCTGTAGTTTCTTGCCTGCTTTAATTTTGACTATGCTTGTAAATGTTAGGTTGTCGAGTATGTTTTCATGTGTGAAAATTTTGAATACTATACACTAAGATTTTTGGACACTTTCCACAATTCTCTTGCCGAGATTTTAGGGCACAGCCCCTAAGATTTATTTTTGGGCCTCGAAAAATGTGCTCTTCTCATATGGGTGGGAGTTTTGACCCATATGTTTATGGGATAATTTTGGCCCATGGTTTTAATACCCACGGTTTTATAAAACTGCTTAAGTAGTTGTCTTCTTATGTGGTTTTGTGCATATGGTAGGGTTGATGTAACATTGCAGATGTGTCTGAATTTGGGTGTGAATTCTATAGAGTTTGTTGAGCATAGCTCCAAAAAATCTAGGTATTGTATTGAGAGAGTGGTGTCTTGTAATAAAATCTAAACAAGTGATTCTTGGTGGACATATCCCAAATTGGGTGAACCATGTTAAATATTGTCTCTTTGTGTTGTGTTATTTTTATTCTTCACTTTTATTTGATATCTGTAATAGTTTCTACATATTAGTTCCTATTTTTGCGATTCTAGAGGGATTGTTCCACATTATTTTTATCACTTATTTCCTTACAGTAAATACTAGAGAGGTTTGTGGTAAGTACTCACAATAGTTTATTTACCCAACAAATAATGCTTCCTTTTCTTAATGGCCTGAACTAGTGCATACATTTCCTTATCATATAATGAATATTCTTCAACTCCTGAAGTAAAGGTCTCAGAATGATAATAGACTAGATTACCTCCATGTAATAACACTACTCCCATAGAATAATTGATGGCATTTGTCTCTACTTCAAAGGGTTTTTATCAATTAAGAAGAACAAGTACTGGAGCATGATTAATCTTGTCCTTCAATAGCTCAAAGGATTTATCATGTTCCTTACAACAAACCCTTACTCCTTACGGTTGTTGTATGTAGAGGTGGTGCAATAGCGGAGAATCTTGAAATGAACTTCCACATGTATTGTAGTGCTCCTACAAAATTTCTAGTCTTCGTGTCTCCCTTTGGTGTTGGCCAGTTGGTGATGGATTCCACCTTCTTCAGATCTAGTCAAATATCTCCCTCTCCTACCACGTGTCTGATATAGACAAGTGACTATTTGTAAAACTCGTACTTCTTCATATTGCATGACAACAATTTATCCTTCAAAACTCACAAGACTTGATTTTAATGTGTTAGATGATCCTCCCATGTGGCACTAAAAATCAAAATATCGTTTAGATATACAACGAAACATGAATCTATGAATTCCCACAATACATCACTCATCAATATCATAAATGTAGAAGGTGGATTACATAAATTGAATGAAATTACTACCCACTCATACAAACCTTGTTTTGTCTTGAAGGCAGTCTTCCATATATCCTCCTCCTTCATCCTAACTTGGTGATAACCTGAATTGTAATCCAACTTCGTGAATAATATGGCATGCTGAGGTAGGTCCAAGAGGTCATAAATGCAGGAGAGTGGATATTTGTTCTTGATGGTGATCTTATTCAGAGTGTGATAGTCGACACACTTCCTCAAAAAACAATAATTCTTCGGCACCATCACAATATGTGAACCACATGGTGAGGTGCTCGGATGTATCACACCTTGGTTTAACATTTCCTGGAGTTGTTTCTTCACCTCAGTACTCTCCAAAATGGATTATCTTTACAACCTGATGTTTGATAGAGGGGACTCTAGAAACAACTGACTCTCATACTCTACCTCCCGTTTTGGTGGTAACCCGCTAGGAGTCTGAAAATTTTCCTGATAATACTTAATAATACTATCCAAATTCTTTATACCCTGGTTAGGAATATTTGAAACTTCCACCCCATCTTTTTATATGTTCTACATTTTATTTGATTGCTCAGATCAAATGGCTGAAACTGGATTTTCCAATTCTTAAGCTTAGCTGTACTGTACCCATCTCCTACTTCTATTTTCCTCTCCGACACTTCAAATTAAGTAGGATCTTAAGGTTCTCAGTTTTTCCAAGGAGACATGGGGGTGAGAAGTAGAGGGGGAATTGGTTGCATTCCCATCCATATTTTCCAGTAGGCATCATTTATCTAAGGAATTATTGTGCATAACACTTTTTCCCTTTCTAAACTCCAGATCAGATTTGTAGGGGATATTACTTCCCTTCTTCTCAAGGAAACAGTAAGGATTTCCCACCTCTTAGAGCATCCTTCATAAATATCTTCAAACTTCTCCTCCTCATAGGAGGTAAAGGCATCAATACTTTTTTGTAGAATGGAAAAATAATGTGTCTTGAATCGCTCATCAAAGGCATGAGTTCTAAAATGTATGAGGAAGGCAGAAGGTTTACCATAGTGAGATCTCATACAGAGACCAATTGAGCTAGCTTTCAATAAAAACTTAGATTCCCTTTCCTTCCATGTAATTTGGTTGTACTAAAAAAAGACAAATACATTGCCCTGGCTCTACCCCACATACAAATTAATCATAAATTATGTGTTTTTCTCTAGCATAAAATTACAAAGATAAAATTCACATAGAAGATTTTTATGCTTAGGACTGGATAGAGAGTAAGCTGTCATGAATTCAGATTCATCATTTAGTTCATGTGGAAGTACACATGCAATCCTTGACAACTGCCAGCGAATGAAATGCTCCTCTAAAAACACACTATATGCAGGAGAGAGCCTCCTCCAGGAAAGCAATTTTTCACTCATAATGCGGACCATATGAATTTTTGCAAGACATTTATATTTTTTTCCTTCTTCCTTATAAATTTTTTCTTCCCACTATTTTCTTGCCTTCTTTTCTTCTTCCATCTTGGTCTTCAAATCTTCATTCGATGTTTTAGCTTCTTTGTACTCCCTCCAAGTGTCATTCCATAGAAAATAGGTTAACTAAGTTTGTGTAGAAACTGTGGACACAATATTCTATTTTCTGGAAGTCTGACATTCTTCTTCTTTTTCTATCAGCTATTTCTTAATTACTGATAACTCCTTAGTTTTGGATACAAGTTGAGTTGTTAGCTCTCTAATGAGCATTTATCTTTGTTCTAATTTGAGTTTGATGAAATCAAATTCCTCATCATTTTCTCTGATAATGAGCTCTCCTCTAGACAAGATTGGATCATGTTTAACCTGGTGTCTTTCTTCTTCCTCTGAAATTACTTGAGGAGTTGAGCATTCTTCATCTATTAAAGGAACTTTTCCTTTTCTTCTCCATGATGCCAACTCTTCTTCCTCATGTGGCAATATTGATGGTTCAGCCAATTCTTGAAAATCTTGCTCTTCAAGTCTCTTATATCCTCTATCAATCTCAACTTGGCTTAGTTCAGGAGGGGTCACGGCCATGCTACCTAAAATATCAGCAGCTTCCTTTTCCATCTTTTCCTGTTCACTCCTTCCCTTTGGGGTTTCCCTTGTCATTTTATGAACTTTCCTTCTTTGGGGAATTTCAGCATACCCAGCGGTGGATTTATTTCTCAAGCTTCTTCTTACTCTTTATTTTTGCTCTTGCACCGGTGAGCTATCTCCGACAGAGACAGATATTAGCTCCGATAAAGCTGTCGTAGAAGAAGAAATTTCCTTCAAAGGCACAGAAGGCTCTTCTAATTTGATTTTTCTCAAATAACTTCTCCTTTTTTGTATATTCTCTCTTTCCACTTCCTTTTGTTCTTCTGCAGGGGCATCAATTTCCAAATTAGTTGAAGGAGAAAATGGAGCTAGTAGTTTCCTTCTGATAATATTAGGGTTTTTCTTGAACTTGTCAAGAAACTTTTCCTAAATTTCTTATCCATTTTTCTTTGACAAAAAATGGTGCTGGAATACTAAAAGAATTATCCCATGATGCTTGATTGTCCTAATACCCTAGGAATACCTTTTGGCCATGGTTTGGATAGAATAAAAAAGAAACCCTGGAAGGTTTATTATGTACTCAGGTTTTTTGGATCCATATGAGAAATTTTAGGACTTCTTTTCCTACAGACCCAAATTGACCATCACAGGTTAAATATTTCACTATTTAAAATGCTACCCTATCAAAGGGTTTGGGAAAACTAGCCCTTCTGACCCCTTTTATGATTTTATTTGTATTGTAGATGTATTGGGGTTCAGTTTGTCCTTGTAGTAGGATTTCAGCGAGTTCTTTCAAGGTCCCTTTGGAAGGATGTGGGACATGCACAATTGGGACTCTAGACACATTAATTATTGTATTTACAGAAAAAGGAATAAATACATTTCTAACCTTTATCCTGGATTGCTCTAGGTTTATGATGAATTCTCTTAGTAATTTGTCATTATACTTTGAAAAATTCTTAATGAATTCTAGCCATCCTGCATGTGCAAAGATAAATGCCACTTATTCGTCTATGAGAAACTGGGAATCGTCTTCTGGTTCTGATTTATTTTTAATCCCCATATCAGCTCAAGTTATGTTCCCTCTGATTTTGTGCAAATCACTTGCAGGCCTTCTTGCTTACCTATAGAACTGATGACTTTGGTTGTGCAACCTCTATTCTTAGCTATAGAACACAAGCTTAATTCGTTTCTTCTCAAAAATCACTCTGCAACTTATTTCACTTGATTTTGCACTTAATGATTACCAATAATAACCATGCCACCACTTATCCCATCCATATCATCTTCATGATTAGTCATTTGTAGTCATAATGTATAAATAGATGACTCATCATACCAGCTTTTAAATCAATTCAATTCACACATGTAAACATTTAATTTAACCCTAAATACGTTAAAATATATAATTAACATCCTTGATGATGTAATCCTTTTGTTATGATGACTCATCATTCCTACAAGTGGAACAAAACACGGTTAGATAAGACAGCTGGAATTAAGAAAAAATCCCTTTTATTTGAATTAGCCAAAAGAAGAGGTGAACCGCCATTACTGGTTTTCAATTGACCTTTGAGAGAATTGTTTTTAATTTATTTTATTTTTTAGATTTTAGATTTTAGATTTTTTTGGGGCAAGAAAACACCATTTACTAGTTTTCATTTTCTTACCTTTATTCTAGATCTATCATCTGGTTATTTGATCATTTTGGAAAAAATGGGTTCTTCCATATGATCAAATTCTTTGGCTACTTCAATCTTGCTCAATAATTCATCCTTAGTGGGAGGCTTCCTATAGAGTTTCAACCTATGTCCATTGACCAAGAGTGTTCTTCCGCTGCCATCAATGGGAAGTAACTGAATAGAACCATTGTCAAATATATGCTTAATCTGATAGGGTCCCAACCATCTGGTTCTCAATTTTCCCTTAAATTGTTGGTACTTAGAATTAAACAATAATGCCCAGTCTCCTACTTTGAATTGACTTCTCTTGATATGTGTGTCATTCCATTGCTTCCTTTGATCTTGGATTATCTCTGTCTGCTGAAGTGATTCCATCCTCAATTCATCCAACTCATTGAGTTTAAGGATTCTTATTTTTGAGTTGCATCCAACTCAATTCCCACCTTAACTATTTTCCTCAATGTTTGAAGTTCAAACTCAATAGGCAACAAGGGATTTTTTCCATAGACTAACTCATATGGTGAAAACCTTGTTGTAGTTTTCCAAATTTTATTATAAGCCAAAACAGCTTCAGGTTATCTCTTTACCCAATCTTTTCTTCCATCTTAAACTATTTTGGTAAGGATGATCTCCAATTCTCTGTTTGTTACTTCAGCTTGTGCATTCGAATGTGGGCAATAAGGAGATGACTTCCTATGATTGATTTGGTAATATGTTGTGAAATCTTAGATCATATTAGACACAAATTGTGGTCCCTGATCTGAAACTATCCTCCTTGGTGCTCCAAACTTTACCATAATTATGTTCCAAAGGAAATCAGAAACTATTTCTTCAGTGGCATTTTTCAATGCCTGCACTTCTGTCCACTTCGTCACATAGTCAGTACACACAAAAATATATTTCTTTCCTTGTGAAGGAGGATTAAAGGGACCAACAAAATCAAATCCCCATCTCTCAAATGGTTAATTACAACTTGAGGTTGAAGAGGCATTTCATTGGTCAAATTTGTTTGTCCCATCCTTTGACAATGATCACACCGCCTAATACATCTCTTTACATACTTGTATAGAGATGGCCAATAATAACCAATACCAACTATCTTATGAGCTGTTATTTTCACTGAATACTGTGCTCTACTTGGTTCATCATGACATGCTCTGAGGATGTCAAAGATTTCATCTTCTCTTACACATCTACACAAAACAAAATCAGGCCCACATTTAAATAGCATTCCATTTAACCATTTGAATTATGCACTAGTTTTGATTAACTTCTTTATTTGTTTCTTAGTGAAAGAAGGAGGAAACTTCCCTGTTGTAAGATAATTTTCCATATCAGCAAAACCATTGTGTAATTGCTGAGATAATAAACAATTGTTCATCTGGAAAGTTATCCTTGACTGGATTTTGTTCCCCTGTAGTGGTTAGTCTTGACAAAAAATTAGCTACCACATTAGATTTACTTGGATTGTCCATAATGGTAATATC
Source organism: Taxus chinensis (assembly GCA_019776745.2). Lineage (NCBI taxonomy): Eukaryota > Viridiplantae > Streptophyta > Pinopsida > Cupressales > Taxaceae > Taxus > Taxus chinensis. The sequence goes on from CM034151.1 coordinate 644,939,530, forward strand.
AAATTCTTGCAAAAGTAATAACCATCTAATTATTCTTCCTCCAACAACTGGTTTGTTCATTAAATATTTAATTCTTGAATGATCTATGTACAAATATCTTGTAACCTATAATGTAATGTCTGAATTTATTGATTGCATAAATCACATCAAGAAATTCTTTTTCAGTGGTGGTGTAATTCTTTTCAGTGGGAGTAAGATTCTTACTAAGATAATAAATAGCATACATTTTTCCTTCTTCATCTTTCTGTCCCAAAACTACACCAATGGAATTATTTGAAGCATCTCTTTGGATATGAAATGCATTTTCCCAATTAGGTCCTCTCAATATTGGAGCAGTGATTAAATTTTCTTTAATTTCTTCAAAAGCATGTTGAAACTTTTCATCCCAAAGAAATCCATAGTTCTTGGTTAGCAAATTAAACATGGGGGCAGCAATTTTACTGAAATTTTTTATAAAGTGCCTATAGTACCCAACATGTCCTAGAAATGACTTGATATCTGTGGGGGTGTGAGGAATAAGTAAATCTGAAATGATCCTAATTTTATTTTGATCAACCTAAATTCCTCTTTTTGAAATATGGTATCCTAATACAATCCCCTGATCAACCATCATTAAACACTTTTCATCACTAAGAGACAGATTGTGTTGTTCACATCTTGTTAAAAATCTGTCCATATTTCTCAAATCATCATCAAATGTATCTCTGTGTACAGTGAATTCATCCATATAAAACCTCAAGAAAATCATTTGTTAGATCAGCAAAGATTGCAAGTAGAAATCTTTGAAAAGTTGCAGGAGCATTACATAAGCCACATGGTAACACCCTATATGAAAAGGGTACCCCCATGGACATGTAAATGTAGTTTTGTCCTTGATCTTCAGCAAAAACTCTGATTTGATTGTATCCACTAAAACCATCCAAAAAGGAAAAGTACCGTTTAGCTGAAAGGTTGTCTAGGACTTGATCTATGAATGGTAAGGTAAAATAATCTCTCAATGTGACTTGATGTATGTCAGTTACTGTCTCCCCTGTCAATTTTCACCAAACTACCCCTAATGTCCCCAAAACCTCACAGAACCTTACCAGAATCTGATACCTCACTTACAACCTCACCACAAGATTCCTCAACTCTTTGTGCATATACATAGACAGCTTAGAAACCCACTTTTAACATTCTACCATTATCAGTAGTAACCGATATTGGTTATCCTAAACCAATATTGGTCACACCCTAACTGACGTCGGTCTTTGTGCCTCGTAAACTACCTTAAACCAACAAGCTTCCTAATCATCCAAAATCAACTCAAACTAAACCAGATCTTACCAAAACCATGTATGTGACTCTAAGACCACCTACCCAACCTGCAATGTGACCGGAGACCTTTACAAGTTTAGTTACTAAGTATTTAATTGGATTTACAATGATAGTAATCTGAGATACCTAAATCAGAACACTAAAGTTAGATTCTTCTATTTACATATTTTTTTTATTTTATATTGAGTTATATATCATTGTATTAATGACCATTGAGGAAGTATTACACTTCTTGGAACTAGATCACCTCCACCCACACTTGGGGAAACATCACCTTCAACCCTACTTGGGGAAACCCCACTCTCACCTATATTTACGGCAACCACTTCCTGTTTTTGTCAGCATTGCCTACCAATACAAGCTACGTGACAAAAAGGGAAAATGTAGACACAAAATTTTAGTGACACTCACCTTGGCCCCCTTTAATTAATTAACGTAATGTATTCACCTAACCATGACCCCTTATCCTGCATTAATATTAATTTAATTACTTACAATTGAATTAATACTCATCCTCACACTATTAATAAATTTAATTACTTTAATTAAGTTAATTTACACCTCATCTTCAACCACCTGACAACAAGTATTCCTCCTGTGCCTATTTAACCTTATCTGTTTTGTTATCTACAACAATTCGGTGAAACATTTTGGCATGCATGGTGGGAATCATAAGGGGTTCTATTGCATTTATTCATTACTAGGTAAACATTGTGTGTTTATTTCCATTTGAAAAGTATTCACATTAATTATATTCTATGGAATATTCTCCTTCTTTCTATTGTCTAACAAAAATCATGATTTTGGTGCTTTAAAAGGAACACGTATTTTTTTCTATTGCATAACATTAGTGAAATAACATCCCTCTTCTTGTTCTCCATTTGCTACATCAAATTTAATTGTGGATTTGGGGTTAAAACATTTGCATTTCATTCTGGTTTATTGCATTATAGCTCACATTAATTGAGGGCAACCTATATGCTGGAAGTCATGCCCAACTAATGGTTGACTAATTCAATCATAGTTCTCTTTGTAAACTCTCTATACCAGACCACTTAAATAATTTACACATCTTCTTAAACATCATCCTACCTAGGATAACTTGTCAACAATCACATGATCAGAGGATTGATAGTGGGTGCCCAACCAATTTCTCTATCTAGTCATTATCTTAGAGAAAGGATTGCCCCCGCCAAAACATTACTTGAAACCATACTTAGTTCTTGGATTTTCATAGGGTACCTTCTATCAAACCAAAAACTATGTTCTATTCACAAGTCTGTCCTAAATAGGATAAGCAAAAACATAAAATTCACCAATAGGAATTCATGTTTCTTAGTTTTTGCATGATATTTGTTTTGAGTTATGAGGTCCTATTCTCCATTATTTTCTTTGTTTCACACTCCACAATCATAGCTGGTGTATTCCAACTTATCTGATTGTGCTAGGGTCCATCAGTACCATACTCAGGTTTCTGGGTTGGTATTTTATCTGATCTAAGTCACTGAATCCCATTTTTCTCCATCTTTTCAAAATTCACAGTGAGAGGCGTCAGTCTAATGACCATCACCGGTTTACATCTAACCGTCATTGGTTTACCTAACCATTTTCAGTTTCCTTCTCTTTTTGGTTATTTCACCAAAACAACACTCATCACATTTATAATATTTCTAGGGTTTCTCAGATACATCATCATACCTTTGGACCTTTGAAATCACTATCAAATCCAGATTTGTCTTCATTTTCATCAATTATTACCACATTTATCAAACTTTTAATCATCATGTATAAAACGTCTACTAATGTTAGGTAGCATCATAAAATCCATAATAAGAACCACGTGCGTCTACCATTATCAATTTCCATCATATAATCCATAATAATCAATTTCTATATAGTCCATCACATGTTATACAGAACAATATATAAATGTCTACAAGTAGCTAGGAAACAAAATCACAATAGAAATGAGTGTCAAAGAGGAAGGGGCACTACAAAAGAAGCTTCCATTGAATTAAAAATTCAATGGAAGGAGAAGGTTAGAGAGGCTTCTAGATGTATAATCTTATAGATCTAGAGGTGTGAGGATATGATGAGATTAGTATTAGATTATTTTAAATAAATATAATTATGGATGTGATTTGATAGAAAGGATAGGTGTAGGAACGTGTAGAGTGGGGATAGGTGAGGTGTAGGAATATTAAATTATTATCAACTATTAATGAAGGATTATAATGATAGTATTATATTATAATAAAATAAAAGGGATTAAGAATGAAATGAGATAAATGACAAATGATGAAAGGGTAAATGTGATCAAAGGTATTTTAATGGGATAAATGGTAAAAATGGAATATTTAGATGAATGATGAAATATTAGAATAACGAGATTAATGCTGGAATTAATAATAATTAATCTTGTGATTAATTATTATATTGATTTAGATGATGTTTCAGGACAAATTAAAGGTAATTTATCATGTCGACATTTTTGATGTCTGCAAATACAATTATTCTGAGGTACAAAAAAGTGAAGATATCAAAAAATTGAGTGGACTGGGGCACCTAGATAGGTACATGGGAGTTTGTCGGTTCCCTAGTCTTAGATATGAGTGCCCTGATCTATGAAAATATTTCGAAACCTCCTATGAGGTGTTGCTAAGTGATCACCTACATTTTCTTCCTACTACACTAGCTTTGCTAGACTGTGCATTATGTCACTAGAGTTCAAAAATGAAGATGAGATCTGCAAAAACCCAATCCAAGAATCAAAACCCTAAAAAAGGAAAGATACAAATGAAGGGGTCATACTTTCCTCAACATCCACAATGTTGGAATTACTAATTGAGTGATGCACTACATCTTAGACCAAATGTAGTTTTGTGTGTGTGTTTGTGTGTGTGAAATCATGTCCTAGGTTCTCTTATGTTATTCGCACATAATGAATTTAGCGATAAATAACTATCTGTAGAAATGTAATGAATGTTGGATGGCGTAGAATACACTTCCATCCTATGATGTTTGATGTAGATGGACTATCCTTGTCTCTTTTCATAAAGCTATATGGATGTAAATGAGCTCTAAGTGACTTAGACAATGAAACCTTAGGTGATGGTAGTAGTGCCTAGTTATTGGTTCCTTATTTTGGTCTCATAACATTGTATTTATATGGTTCTCTTGTTTTAATTTCATAATTAACCCCAAAGAGGCCAACCACAAAAAATATAGAATTCTCAAACGGTTAGAAAGTGATAAAAAGTTGTGGGAATGTGGAAAGAGGATCAGAGCATCCCGAATGGGTCTAGAGTGCCTATGGGTTCCCTAGTACTGACTCAGGCACCCTATTCAAGGCTAAAATGATGCAAAATGACCAAAAAAAATTGGAATGTATGTGTGAGATGTTGGTAGTGACGATAGAAAACAAATTAACATTGCCAAAATACGGGTGCTAAATAGTACTTTCTTCACTCAAAAATCATATGAATAGTAGTATGAGAAAAAGAACAAATAATACCCAAAGTGCGCGATTGAGTGTCTACATTTTCCCTCACTTTATGTTGGTGAGTAGAATGCTCGGTAACATAAAGTAGATAGAGATGTGTACCTAATATCCATGTAAAGTGATATAGGAAACGTACCAAAGGACTAGACAAAAAATGGATTGACAAAAAGATGATTGAGCGTGGAAAATAAAGATACAAAATATCGAAAAGTGATGAGAGTGAACCTAGGGTGGAAATGCATGTGTAGTTACTGACGTGTATGATGTACATACATGTTTGTATGGTGTGTGTGCTACCAAAAATTGTTTTTGTTGATGCCATTTTTTTGTTGATTACTTACTTCTCATAAGGTCGGACCTACAAGGAGAAGACGATCAAGTAGTCAAATATGCATGTATATATCTCAAAAACATATGTAAATACAAAGGTATATAGCAAAACAAGAATGTAATGGAAATTAAAAATGTAAAAGGAACATCTACTTTGTATCTGTGATGAGAGAAAGGGTGTAGAAAGGATATCATGTACTACAATTTTTTTGAGAGATCTTACCCCACCCTAATCGAAGAAGTGAATGGAGGAAGCTTAATTTTTATCCAACCTATAACTGCTTCTGTGAAGTCATGTGTGAAGAGATATCTATACTTCCTAGTTTTTTCGGCTATCTGATGCCACTGGATGTAGTGTAGAGAGGAAATCTAACGTATCCTCAAACTTGTAACTACTCACTAGAATGCTAAAGACAACCATGTCCTGTAAAATCTATTTTGTATGGGGTTCATAGACTTGTATGAACACACTCCTTGTATAACCCACAATTCCAAAGGAGGAACCTGAAATGAAATTATACTGGTAGAAATCATTGTGTAGTATGTAAAAACCACAAATGATGCCCGCCTCTTTGAGGGCACATGTGACATCGATGATAGTAGAATGCAGCCCTGAAAGATGACCAACTATGTAACTTGTTCCTTGCATGGGGAAGGGAATAAACTTCATATAAACCAAGGAGAATGCAAACAAGTTACTAGGAAACAAATGTTAGTATGAACAAATGTGCATATAGAAGATAAATGTGCGCTACACAAACAATGTGTAAGATAGAATGCAAGTAAACATGCAATAAATTAATATAGAACACCAAATCGTGTTACAAACACAGGACATCAGTCACAATATCAAAATTCATTCAAGGCCCTAATGGCCGCATATAATAAAGAAGTGTCCACACAAAACTTAGGGCAAGGCTGGTATACAAAAACAAGCAACAACAAAAAATGTATCAAACAATTATGGAAGAAAATATCCCTCTATAAAAAGTGTTGCACATGAAGCACATGTTATCATGTTAGAAATATAAGCAATATTTCAAAAGCGTGTATAATTAAGTAGTGAAAAGTACTAAGTACAAAATGAAACAATAACACCTCGAAGACACGAATGTGGATTCCCCTAGTGACCATTGTTATAGAAGTGGTAGAAGTAGAACATCCATTATGTGTGTAAGAAAATTGTATCTACAATGACAACTATAAAAACACGTGAACGCACATGTGTGGATGTTAAAGATAGTGACATACAAGAGATATAAATAGCATGTGTACTAAAATGACCATATATAAACAAATCTATGCAAGAGTAAATGCAACCAATATATGAAACATGTTATGGATGGATGGAATGGAATGCAAGATGGATGATAGGAGTTTGTTCCCCAAGATTGAATGGAGTTGTATGCAATGAGGTTCATTTTCTGTACCCCCTCAGTAGTGAAGAATGAGCTTTAGATGAGAGTGCGTCATCGAAAAATGGTCGAAGTGTATGTTGTATCTAATGTGTTGTGATTATTGTGTATGTGTGTTTATGATATATAGCCTAAGATGATGTATGCATGACCCTTATAGCTGAAGTGTGTATCATGACAACATGATCGTAGGAGTGCTGATGTAGCCTAAAGAATATATCACTTCAAGATGAATAGAGGGATTGGTAATGTAGCCTAAAGTATATACCACTACAAAATAAATAGAGGGAGTAGTTATGTAGTCTAAAACATATACCACAAGAAGATGAAAGAAAGAGGTGATAATTATCCTATAGGATATGTCACTAACCTAGTAAGGTTGCATGATAGAAGGTCAAATGATGGACGTGTGAGTATTATAAGGTATATTTGATATTTAAAACCTCAGCAGTTGAGTACATACCAAGGAACTAGATTGCATCATAGGGTAATGAGTGCAGCATGTAGAAGATGACCAAATGATATTTAAGATGTGTATCGTACGATGTATAAGATGTAATGCAAAAACTGTAGGTAATCAAATAATTGTAGGTAGGTGAAAAAGTGTAAGATACGCGCAACATAGTATGAGTAGTATGTAATGCTAGACGCGTAAACAATAAGAGCATGACACTTGCATGATGACGAGTAATATGATGGATGATTGTAGATGCACAATGTATACTAAATGTATAATGTCGGATGTAATATGTATGACACACGATGTGTGAATAGATGTAGTGTGTGCAATCAGTTTCTCAAAGGGCTCTTGTACATACATGGAAGAGGGTATTGTCACTGCAATTTCAAGCCTAAAAGTTTTCTCCTTTTCAAAAAAGTGTCATCCAAATTGCATACTTTGGTCATGTAATCAACATGCAAGTAAGGAGAGAGGAGAGCCCCTACATCCCTACATTGTTTCGCAGCCCTACCAAGCTCCTGAGATGCTCCTGAAATCGTCCTCCTATGAATTTTCCATGTATATGAGATCTGTGGGAATTGTTCCCACTCAAGTTTACAATATACATCTGAATTTCTCATATTATTCTGACCCACAAGAACAACTATACAACATTTTCTCTGTGATTGGATCTCCTAATCAGGAGACTTGGCATAAAGGCCTTAATATATCAAGATCATACCTTGATCTATAGATTCAATGGATTTTTCCCCAGCCTTCCAGGGAAATTTTATTGGTGAATATTAGTTAATTCACTAATATTCTAGTTTTTAAAATTTAAAATTGGCAAATTTTTCAGGAAGGGAGAAAACCTTGTTCACCAAAACTTTCTAGGTACAAGTTAATTTTAGGGGTTATTCACCATCACTGTGGAAGAGAAATTCACAATATTCGCCTTAATATTGTCAGCCGGGGGGTAGCATACAAAATAGCTATTGGTTGGCAATATACAAAGTAGTTATCGTTCGACAGTAATATTTTTTTTTTAAATAACTTGTTTTATTTTTTATTTTTTTCAGAAAATAACACACTTCTTTATTTTTTGTTTGCGCCATATTTTGTGAGGACAAATTTCTCATCGAGCCGGTCATTTTAACTGCTATTGTAAAAAAAATAAAAAAATTTTGCATATATTTTTGGCCGACATCATATACTATGAGATGATAGCATAATATATGGTGTCGATTAGTAGCATAAATTTTTTTACCAGATGCCATTATGTTAGCACGAAAGTCAGTTTTTCCAGATTCGTCATTAGCTTGAAAGTCAATTTTCCCAGATTCACCAATGAATTTCTATAATTTCGGGGGGGGGGGGGGGGGTCTTAAATTTTTCCCTAAAGCCTTCCTACCCTCCATGAATGGATTACAGAGCATTTTCTTCCTCTTCTGAATGCAGGTTAGACATCTATCATGTGCTAAGGGTTTTTTTTTTTTTTTTAACTTCTATATCTAATTAGGATACCATAGTTAAAGATCTTTGGGCATGTCAATCTCACTACCTTGTCATCTATGAAACCCTAGTTCCTCTCTTTTAATCCAACTACTGAGACATTTTCCTACAAACATGTTTGGATTGGATTACCACACTTACCGTTACAAATCTGGGACCAATCCTCTCTTATCTCCATAAAAAATGCAATGGGAAATATCTTATGCATAGATTCCCAAACCACTGAATTTACTCATACAACATGTGCACGAATTCTGGTTGAGATAGATACCTCTAAATATATCTCCTAGCATTGAACTAAAAGTTTAAAACTGATCCTTGACCTATCCTCTTGATTATGAAGGATTTCCTTTCAGATGTAGAAGTTATTTTACTTTGGGCCATATTTTTGCTGATTTTTTTTGCTGAGAGAAAGAATGAAAGGAAAATTACATCTTCGTTGTGGAAGGATTTTGATCCCGGTCACCTTTTTGTTCAACCAGATAGTGATTCAGAGGAATCTGAGCATGAACCCATGCTTGTTGCGTCAATTATGAAGGGATTTCCTTATCCTAATTATGTTGGGAAAATGATGCACTTTGATGCTACTATGGATACCAATTCCTTTCCTATTGAGACTCAAACTCAAGAGGACAAGGAGAATTTCAAAATCATCATTCCAGTTCACAATGGGGAAAATTAAAAGCCGAGCAATGATGAAGTTTGGACTATTTTGGGGAAGAAGAATAAGAAGAAAAGGATAAGTACAAATGATCCCCTTAAAACTTATCTAAGATCTCGTGGGAAGGATTCTCAAAGATGAGTTGGATGTATGGTTGTTTTGTTGCTAGCATGACAATGTTTTTGTTGTCTCTCTTGGCCGCCTATAGAGGCTGCTTCTTTTGATCCTCATTGTTATATCTTTATTTCTACTTTTAATTGTGGGTTTTTGGGTCCCCTTCAAAACCAAAATATTTACCTAATCAAAAATATATACAAGCTCCCTCATTCAAAACCATTTTTAACCCTAAGAAAATGAATTGAAATAGGAGGATACTATAAAACATAGAGTGATATTATTGGTGAAAACATCATCCAATTGTAATATTTTAATGTTAGTGTATCCATGTTCACTTGCTATTTTGTATCAATAAAAAACACTCAAGAGTTAGGAGTATATAAGTTAGCATAATTTTCCATTCATATACATAAGCTTATGCCATTTATAAATTGTGTTGGTTTGGAATAAAGGAGTTTTGGCACCGAGAGTCGGCAGTTGTGTATAATTTTATGAGATTTATCACATGTAATTTATTTTTTGTTGTGGGAAGTTTTGATATTTGTGTGTTAGTTTTTCTTTCAATGAATGGAGGTTATAATTCATTGCGCCTTAATGGATACTATGATTCTTAGGCACGTACTTGAACATTTAAATGATTGGAATTGAACAAATTAACTTGACCCACTTTCTTGACAAATAAGATGATCGAGAAACATGAGATAATTCAATATCAAAAGACTCAGCAATGAGAGAATAATTACATATTAAGTTCATTAATTTAAAGGTGATCAAAATAAGTTGAGTGATATTTACAAGCATGTATTTATTTGAAAAGGTATCTTTACGCAGTAAGGTGTTTTCCCTATCAAACAAAGGTAGTTGAGTCTGACAACAGTCAGGAAAACGATCTCGATGGAGAATAATTTGGCAGGGTGCGTTGAAATACTGTGGCCAAAACATTTCTTCCCAGCGGTCAATAAAATTTGATGCAACGGTCTCCACCCATATCTCACATTTAATATAGATTGTATGTTGCATTCCGCTATGTATATTATTTCTGTCAGTGTCTTTGACAGTTTAAAATATCGGGTCGGAGAAATGTGCCACTGCAGAAAGTGTTGTGAGAATTGCAGGCTCTCATAAAAGCTAAATTATCGCTATTGTTCTTTGCCCTATTTTTTGGAGCAGGATCACGCTTGACTTTCATTGATAGTTTGGGTCAGATGAGTTGATCATTGGGATATGATAATTCTCATATTTCTGGAATTTGTTTGGGTTTAGTAAAACTATTGTGCATAATTATAGTTCTATATCGTTCACATCATCCACAGGCATTTATAAAAGGATCTGGAAACAAATTGGAGAAAGGTGATATAACTAACACGAGTAGATATGATTTCTTATTGTATAGATTATCAGACAACAAATCAGAAAGTGATATCTTATAAGAAAGTTAGTGTGTAGTTCAGATCAAGATAAACTTAATTGTAGATATAAGTACAAATAAATGACAAGAATAATATGCTTATTGAGTTTGTGTTCTCTTTAAATTCTTTTCTTTCATGATCTCAGGTCATGTTGACATATAAAAACATAAATGGAGGATCAGTATTAATCTTGTGATGAACTTCCACCTGGTTGGAGAATTGAAATTATATAAGAAACAAAGGTATAATATCTGATTATTGTATTAATTTTGTGAAGTCGAGGATGAAAATAGTTGGGGATTGAAGTGAAATTTGTAACCAATTTTTTAAATTTCTTAGTACTCGAACAGAAGTGGAACAAGCCTCGTGGATGTTAAAAGTTCTTCTTAGTTGTAGGATTGAACATTTACTTTACTTTAATATGCTTTTGATATATATATTAACTTGAATCAAGATTATTCTGTTCTAGGTTACATTCAGTAGTTGGTTGCGTAATTACATTTCTTTTAATGCAAAATAAACACTTTGTTGAACTATAATAGGTAGGACTGCTCTGATAGGTTCCTAAAAATAGTAATTGTGATCTTCATACTCGTGATGTGCAATTAATGCTGAAATTTGTGACGTTACTAAGATTTAATGAAAAAAATGATTTGGGATTGTTGGGATTTCGGAGTCGGGACACACATTCAAGGCATGGTCACGTATGATCAGTTTGGTTGATTTACATCTATAGGATCCTCCCGATATCCTCAATGTTCCAGATCATTTCAAACCGCATGAAAAATTACAAGACTCGCGAGTGTGACCCATTATTTATTACACACTTAAAAGTAGTTAGTACTAATGGTTGTGCAGTAAATTGAATGTGAGATGTTACGTGCCATTGAATGGAAAAAATAAGACTTCTGATGCCAAAGACTTGAAATTTCACAAGATGTAGGCTGTTTTTGTGATTTTAACCGTATAATATAGATGATTTTAAAAAAAAATCGCAGACAATGACAAGTTACAAATTTTGAAAACCATATGTTTTTTAAGTGGTTTATATAAAAACATAATACTTATAATATATATGTAGTGTGTGGGGTTTATGTGTAGTATGCCCTCAACAATCAAGTTTGAACCAAAGCAGAGCAATGTGTAATTGGGTGATGGTCGATGCTAAAACGTGTGATGAGTATACTTATGAAAAAATATTCATGTATGCAAAGATGATAAAAGCGCTAATGTTAATGTGATGGGGAGGAAATGTGTTAGATGTTATGGCCCCCATGTATGTGTAAGACGAAGAATGTAATTACTTTATGTCATCTAGAAGATCGTCGCTTTCAAGTTCATAGTCAAATGGATAAGAATTGGTGAATTAATGAGCAATAGTGTCTAGATGATCCCTTAACGAGCGATTGAGGTTCAAATTGTACATACCGATACCATATTCCTCATCATTAAATGGGGGAAGTAGACAATCATGTGCATACCAACAAGTGAGATTCTGTGTATAGCCAAGAAAGGAACTATTGCAAATGAGTATGCAGCTAAAGGGCATATGAGATGAGATATCAATATTAGCAGGATCCAATGGGCCCCCTATATAAGTAAGACAAGAATCTCCTAATGGGAGTGGACAAGAGAAAAGAATGTGTGAGAGATAGAACGCAAGATGAAAGACATGTAAACCATAAGCAACAATAATAGTGATGAAGTCATAATATAGATGAGGATCATGAGTAGGAGGATAAAGGTCCTCGAAAGCAAAACCAAGTAGATATAAACCATCATGTGAACATATAGTGACATCGTAAGTAGGATCAAATAGAATATGTTCCCCGTATGAATAATTCATGAAGATTGTGCCGGTAAATGTTGGGTGTTCTAATGTGGGTGGGACATGTGAAGGTGGAGGTGATGAAGTGACATACATAGAATAGACAGGCCCCTAATAAGAAATCATAGTAGTAGTAGTGATAGGTGGCATAGAAGATATCACATCTATCATACAAATGGTACCCTTGAGTGGTGGCAAGTAATGTGGTTCACCCATAGGCTGATGATAATTTAGATTGGTGTGAAGATCATGGTCATAATATTTGAAGGGATCAGAGTAACGAAAAACGGTGTATTCAACACCTTCATGTAGGAATTTAAGACCTTGTTGTTTAACAACAGATTGCATGGCATAAAGCCATGGCCTACCCAACAAACACTTATAAGGGATTGGGAAATCCATGATAAAAAACACTATGTTAACAGTTTTTGGCCCAAGGGTAATGAGGAATGTAATGCGACTAAGGCATGGACGAACCAAATTTGTCAGATGCACTTAGTGAAAGGTGAGATGGAATAATATGGGAAGCAGAAATTCCTAAGTTTTCAATGAATGACATGGGACATAAGTTAAGCACTAGACCAAATTTTAACTCAAGTACGTTTGAAACCCATATTATCGAGGGTGATCATAACATCGAAAGATAGGTCATTTTCAAGAGTTGTGGATGCTATGGGCTAAGAAAAAGCATCTTTAAATGCTTGGTGTATCAAATCAGGGTGTATACGAATGCAAGAAGTAGTAAAGAGTTGTTGGAATTGATGCAATAAATCAATATTCTTAAAGAAATAATCATTAAGTGAAATAATCATTATGAATAAACATTAGGTTGATAAGAAATGAATGAATGAAGATCCTACAAGCATGAAGATCAAGTTCAGGTTCACCAAAATGATTAACTAAAATATGAATTTTAGAATTTAATATAATAATTACAACAATGTAATAAATGTATAAACTAAATCAGGAAAGTGACCCAAGAAGCTAAGTAAATAAAAATGTGAAACCCTTATTAACAAGTAGGGTTGGAAAGAACTCATCTGATATGAGAAGATTGATGGAATGTGTCACACATAGGGAGGGAGAAATAGGAGGAGGAAAAAACTAGTCCAAGGTGCTAAAAAGTGTAGATATGGGAAATTTGAGTGGATTGGGGCGCCTGGATAGGTACATGGGCACCAACGGGTGCCCTAGTCTCAGATATGGGTGCCCTGGTCTATGAACAATCTATGTAAACCTATTATGAGGTGTCGCTAAGTTATCTATTGTGTTTTATTCCTGTCACACTAACTTTAGTGGACTATGCAATATGTCGTTGGAAATAAAAAATAAAGATGAGACCTGCAAAACCCTAAGCCAAGCATCAAAACCCTAAAAATATAAAGATGCAAATGAAGCGGTTGGATTGTCCTCAGTGACCAAAATGGTGGAATTAATAATTGAGCGATGTACTATATCTCAAACCTAATGTAGTTCTATGTGTCTGCGTATGCAATCATGCCCTAGGTGCTATTATGTTAATCATACTTTGTGACAGTAGTGTTATCCAAAATTCACCCCTCAAGGTAATTTTGATAACATGCATCAAATTATTCAGTCCCGAGAAAGTAGATTGATTCGAGGCCCAAAATCATGTTTTTTTGGGTCCCTCGGATTTTTTCTAACTCTCCCATCTAAGAATAAATCCCAACGAGTTAGAAAAAAGGCAAAAAAATGTGTAAAATAAGGTTACAGGATTGTTTTAAGGCATTTCGGGTATGAAGGGTTTGGGTCGTACCAGTGTGGGTCGTACTAGTGCGGGTCGTACCAAGGTTCGTCATACCAAGCTTGGGGCCGAAATACAAAGAAAATCAGCTCAGTCAGACATTTTTGTCCCAGGTGGTTCGCGGGACAGTTGGGATGTTGGGACGTGAAAAGTTGAAGCGACCGAAAGTGGAAAAAATCGTCAAGTTTTGTTTTTGCGCGGTTTAGGAAATGTGGGAAAAAAGTACACGTGGGACGTGAATCAGACGATTTTCCAAAAGACGGTCCATTTCGGGCAGTCCTATGAACAATCTATGTAAACCTATTATGATGTGTCCCAGGTGGTCCTGGGACAATTGTGGAAAAATTATGTGAGGGATGCGAAAATCTGAAACGGCCGAAGGCAAAGAAGAAAAGTCAACGTTTGACCCATGAAACTTCAAACGGCCATAATTGTGTTTTATTCCTGTCATACACTAGCTTTAGAAAATGCCTGCCAGACCCAAAATAGCTACCCGCACTCAGAAGGCCATAACTTTTGCATTTCTCAACGAAATCACACAAAATTGGTACCATTGGATGGCTCCGAGCCCGATAAAAAATCAAGAAATTATGGATTTGATGAGAATTGATGAGATTTTTTAAAAAATGTGGCTGGGTTCATAACAGTGTTTTATTTGGTGGTTGGGAGTGCAATTAAGAGGCATGGCTCATCATTCTTTCTCTGCTGCAGCACCTGGGATAGTATGGGGAGACTTTTGCAAGTAATATACAATAATTTTACTCCATTTAATGCCTCTTACAAGTGGTTGAAGGATAGATTTCCGGATTCCCATTTTTCCCTTCTCTTCTCTCTTCTCATTTTTTCTATAAATTGGAGTGTTGGGCTCATTGTAAAAAGAGAGGTAAGTAGAAAAATCTCTGCCAAAATTGCTTTGTGAAGATAATGTGTTGCAGGCTTGTTGTGGACTCCTTGCATGGTGAGGCCCTTTTCTTGTAACCAGATTGAACTGTGCATATCATGAAAGCAATAAAATATAAGTTTGTGGATGATCTTCCCCTGCTGTGTTTTCTTGCATTCTTCTTGCCCCTTAAACCTTGATTACAAGGATATTGTGTATATTATTATTGTAGGGATCCATTATCATTGTGTATGTTTGAAGTATGTGAAATGCATTTTGCTAGATTATGGAGAACTGTCATCACCCCTTTTAGCGTGCACTTTGCATCTATATCTCACGCATTTAGACTACTCTCACACCCTCCTTTTCTGTGTATCACCGCTTTAGTGTAGGATTTCATTTTATGCATCCTCTCTCCATGGTCCCTTAGAAATTTAGATTAGCATAGTTATTTTCCCCTGCATTAGAGTAGATTGTGGCAGGTAGTTTAGGAGCAAGAACCAGCTTTCTCTGGAGGTCTATCTCAAGTAGCAAGTCCCACAAGAGATGGTACCCATGTTATCCAATCACACCGTGAGTTCAAGTATATGCATGTATGGAAACATAAGGGTGCTGTGATTCGGTGATTCCATTTAGAGAAGGCACTTTTTATGGATGAACTTTGAATAAACTGATCCCTCCTATGATGTGTGATGTAGATAAAATAGCCTTGTCCCTTGTGATGGAGCTAAATGGATGCAAATGAGCTCTAGATGCCTTGGAAGGAATGCAACCTTAGGTGATGGTAGTAGTTTCTAGTGCTTGGTCCCTCATTATGGTCTCATAACTTTATATTTATATAGTTCTCTTGTTCTAATTTCATAATTAACCCCGAAGAGGCCAACTACCAAAAATATACAAATCTCAAATGGCTAGAAAGTTCCCAAAAAATGGTGGGAAAGTGGAAAGAGGATCATGGCACCTCGAACAGGACCAGGGCACCCTGAACGGAGCCAAGGAACTTGTGGTCACCCTAGTATTAGCCCGGATACCGCAATCAAGGCTAAAATGATGCAAAAGGACAAAATAGACTGGACATTTATGTGTGAGAGGTTGGAAGTGATGACAGAAAGAAAAATAACAATGGCCAAAAGATTAGAGTTAATTATTACTTTCTTCACTTAAAAACCATATGAATATTAGTATGAGACCATGACTAAATAATACGCAAAGTGTGTGATTTATTGTCTACAAGTATAAATTGAGTTTTAATATTTTAAAACAAAATTCAAGTCACTAAACATTAGAAGGAGGTTTGTTCCATCCTTCTTATGTGTTCCCAAGTAAAAAAATCAGAGATATACTAACAAATTCCTAAAATGAAGATTTCACACACTCAAAAAGAGAGTTCCTTACCTAAACCAGGACTGTACATGGTTCTTGATATATTGATACATGTATTAAAATATTCAAACCTTGGAACAAAAACTTTCACACTACATATGACCTTAAACAACCATTTATTATATGATACAGAAGGAAATAAAGGAATATTTCATAGATTCATATAAAAAGTTTCCCTTCATGACTATCTTTTTACACATATATGGTCTCTCTCTTCATGAAAAATAGGTTATGCTTATTACTTTTCTACCCTATCATGTAGAATACCAATTCTTTCTCCTTAATTATTCAAGAATATCTTCAATTCAAATATATCCTCCACATAACTAACCTTTTATTAGTTATTTGACTTAAATAGACTTTACTAACCATGAACTCATTTGAGTCAAGAGACTACATTAGATTAAACATTAAAAATCACTTATACCAAGATATTATTACCATAAGAATGGAGCTTACATATTATTCATGCACTAGAAAGACATCCTAAACCCATACTAAAACACTAACAAGCCAAAATTGACCTAAAAGGTGAAATTACCTTACGTAAGAAATTCAAATGTATTTTTAGAGGGAAATTTTTTATAAGATCAAATTTGGTTTTGGTAGCCTTCTAATAACTTCTAATCACATAAAATAAGCTCCTTTGATCCTCGTATCGTGTTCGTACTGATATTTGAATTTAAGAAGCACCCTAAACTAATGTTCCTACGTCAATTATACAAACCTATATGTCACATTGAAAGAGAATAGTGAGAAGGTTGTGGGTGTGATTATAATTATGCACCTATCAACATATGAATGAAAATAAAATCCTAACATCATGAAATGTACTCTACATCTTGAAGGGGAACTTAAATATATGAGGAGTGGCTATGCATTCTCATATTTTCAAGACTCCTTTGGAAGAAATTCCAAATAATTACACTATTTGTAGAAAAGGATACCTAGATTAAAGACAACAAAAGTAAATATTCCATTGGAGAATAGGGATAATAAGATAAATCTATGGATAAATTGACAATTTAAAAGATTGGATTGCATAAATAGAACCAAATGTAAATAGATCAAGTGATTAAAGTATCTTAAAAATATGAGTTATGTGAAGGAATCATTCCTCTAATTTTGAATTACACTCAATATTATTTGATACATCATACAATTGAAAAATATCATGCCTATACACAAATCATAAAGTAAGGGACACATAGATTGTGGAGTATAATCTGTACATTCAAGAAGATGCTATTATGGATGGATTTTTTATCTATACAGATGTCAAAATCTTTATGTTAGATTTATTGAGTTATATGGGACAACCCATAATTTATCCAAAAAATTACATATTATTCAATGAAAAAAAGACATGTGCATTTCTTATTAGGGTCCTGGAGAATGAAATCATCAAGATAATGCAGTGGAGTTCC
This sequence comes from Taxus chinensis, assembly GCA_019776745.2. NCBI lineage: Eukaryota > Viridiplantae > Streptophyta > Pinopsida > Cupressales > Taxaceae > Taxus > Taxus chinensis. Next base: position 644,957,515 of record CM034151.1, read on the forward strand.
AAGTTATTTGAAGTAATAGAATTCGATAAAGAAGAAAATTATACATCCTTCCTAGATAGAGATTTGTGTTATGACGATAACTCTAAATTTCACTTTATGAAGCACTACATTAGTTTTGAGAATGACTCCTATTGCATGGTTAATCCAATGGATATAAATTAAGATCCACCTTGCATTGACTATAGAAATAATTGTGTTGAGTATAGAAATGATAAGGAGGATATAAATCAAATTTAGAACACAATACTGAAGAGTTTAGGTATTTTTATCTCACTTGTGAAAAAATACCTCAATAGGATGATGATTAATTGGTATCTCACAAAACAAGGGTTTCTTGTGATAGTTATGTGTAAGGATATAATGATCTCGTATGATGCATTTGTAGAGTTGTTAAGTGAGACAAGTACCCTTACCTAATGTTCAATAATTTACAAGAATATGGTACATGTATAACCTAAGAAATTACAATCACACGCCTAATCCAAAGTACCAAGGATTAAACATCATGTTATTTCCTAATGAGATGATATAATACATGTCTCTAAAGAATGTGTATATCCAAATTTTGGTGTATACCTTGAGAGGTACTATTCCACATTGGTGGGATAATCATCACTCCTTATTAAGTACATGAAGTCAATTGTAGGATGTTATCCATGATAGATTTGAGTTACAAACCAACATCATGCATTATATATTAAGTTATATTGAAGTCACAAGACTAGACAACCACTCAGAAAAATATGAAGCTAATTTTGAAAACGTCCCCTTGGAATTTCACCCTTCCCTTTAGAGATAATATTTCTACTACACTCTAGATATTTTATTATATGGTTAGTTACTGAACTATGAAGCAATTTGTGGGCTGGATTCATGGGAAAAAAATGAAGTCGTTATTTGTCCATACTTTTGTTATTTTCTCCTATGGACCATATAATGTAGCCAAATTCTAAAAAAACTTGATATACTGCAAATAATATGAACTCCAAAAGAAAATATATCTCCTTATTCGTTATTGAATAATGAATTACAATGTTTCTTAAATAGGAAAACAACTCCCAACTCGATTTTCCAAGTAAACCTTGACTAACTTTGACTAAATCTAATCTAGGTGGCGGAAATTACTATGTTTAGCAGTTTACTAGAACTTTCTATTCTTAGTAAGTTCACATGCTTATTCATATGTGCATAGAGATTTCCACGCATATTCTACATTCTTAAATTAGAGGAATTTCTAAATTTCTAACTCTTAAAGCAACTAATAGACTAAAATTAACTAATGCCCAAAATAGGAAAAAACTGAACTACAACTGAAATCCTAATTTATGGCCTCAAGATGGTGGATTTAGGGCCCGAAATGTGCCAAAAATTGTTCCAACCAATATGGAAAATTTCCAGTGTGTTTGTCTCATCAAAACATGTGGTTTAAAAAAAATGGACTCAAATGGACACTCGGAGTTCATGTTATGACCTTGTCAAGTTCCTGTTTATTTTGGCACATCATTCTCCCTTGCTTGAAAAAATGTAGCTCCTGCAAGACGTCTTCTTCAAACTCCTTCCATTTATCTACATCCAACTTATTAATCTCTGACTTTATAACCCAAGTATTTCCCTATTGTTCCAGTCCTTTCCAATGGACCAAATATTTGTTGTATTTCCCATGCTGCATGTCGATTGTTTTCTTATCTAGAATATGATCCACTTCTTATTTCTTCTTCACCAGAACCTATTGCCTCAAATCTACTACTTCATCAATAGCATCCCCCTCTACACCATTCCCATGAAAAGAATACAAATCTGAAACATTAAACATTAGAGAAATACCAAAATTCCCGGGCAATTCTACCTCATAAGCATTATCATTTATTTTTTTCACAATTTCATATGGACCAATCTTCTTATAGTTTAGCTTGTTATAGGTTCCTTTTGGAAACCTTTCCTTCCACAAATATACCATAACCAACTCACCAACTGATATTTCCTTATACTGCTATTTTCTTATACTATCATTACTATTTTGTAACTTCTTCCGCACTTCTTATTGCAATTATTGTATATGTTCGGAAAATAATTCTGCATCATCACTAAATCTTCCATCAACTGGTAGTTGTACTAAATATAACACCCCATTTGGATTAATCCCATACACAGTTGAAAATGGAGACTTTCCTATGGATCTATTTATGGAACTGTTATATGCAAACTCATCTTGTGGTAATGGTAAGTCCCATTGTTTTGGCTTTTCCCCAACAATGCACCTTAACAGGTTTCCCAAACTCTGATTTACCACCTCTATTTGCGCATTAGTCTGAGGAAGAAAGGCACTGGTGAACTGTAGTTGAGTTCCCAATTTCTTCCATAAAGTCCGCCAGAAGTGACTTAAGAACCTTGTGTCCCTATCTGAAGGAATGGTTTTTGGAACACCATGCAAATGAACAACTTATCTTTAAAACAAATCTACTGCACCTATCGTATCACTTGTTTTCTTACAGGAAATAAAATTAACCATCTTAGAAAACCTATCAACAATGACAAAAATTGATTCATTACCTCGTATTGTATTTGGTAATCCCAAAACAAAATCCATACCATATATGTCCATGACCCTTTAGGAACAAGCAATGGCATATACAACCCTATATTTTGTACATGGCCTTTTCAGATTTGACAAATTTGACACATCTCCACATATCTTACCACATATCTTTTCATCTTTGGCCAATAGTATTTCTCTGCTACCAAGGCTATCGCCCTATCTTTACCAAAATTCCCTTGAAATCCTCCATTATGTAACTCTTTCACTATATACTCTAGCATAGACCCAACTGGAATACAGAGTTAGCGTCCCTTGAATAGGTAGCCATCCTATAAAATGTACTCATCTAGGACATCTCCTGCATTTTCTAACAATGGAAGAATTAACCTTTCAACAATATCCTTGAAATCATAATCAGAATAATACGAACCCTTTATTGCTTCAAAAACCACCACCTAATTTTCCATAGTGGTGAACAAATTCAAACACCTACTAAATGCATCTACAACTTGATTATGTTTTCCTAATTTATGATTTAGGGAAAAATTATAACCCTGCAATAATGATACCCACTTTGCATCCCTATTATTAACCTTCTATTGTGTAATCACATACTTCAAGGCTATGTGGTTAGTAAATAACAAAAATTCCTTAGGCACTAAGTAATACCTCTAATTCCTTAATGCTAATACAATTGCATAAAATTCCACATCATAAGTAGAGTAGTTATTTATTCCCTCATTCATTTTCTCACTAAAGAAAGCTACTAGCTTTCCACCTTGACTTAGAACAACACTAATACCCCCATGTGAGGCGTCACAATCAACCTTAAACACTTTATAAAAATTTGGTAGTGCCAAAATCGATGCCTCTATCGCATTCTTCTTCAAGAACTGAAAACTATCCTTAGCTACCTTTGTCCACAAAAAATCCCTTCTTTTTGTGCAATATTTTATAGGTGCTACAATACTACTAAGTTTTTTAAAATACTTTCTGTAAAATGTTGTTTTTAGTGAAAAATCACATTACCCCCAAATGTCTTGAGTCTGAAATGTGGCATCTGTTTTGATTGCACAACATTGGACCATCTCTTAAGATGTGGGAATTACAGACTTGAGATGGACCTCCAGAGAAGGCTAGTTCCTACTTCCTAATCTACCTTCCATAATATACTCTAGTGCAGGCAGAGCTAATCTATCCTAATCTAATCAATCCAAGGAGAGAGAGAGAGAGAGAGAGAGAGAGAGAGAGAGAGAGAGAGAGAGAGTGAAAGAGATCATACACTAAGTGGTGATACACCAGAAAAGAAAATGGAGAGATAATCTGTTGAGGGAGGATGAAACAGGGGAAAAAGGAGATGAGGTAGGTCATACAAAAGTGACATAGAACCGGATCCAAATCCACCATCAAAAATCCATGAAGCACAACATCTTACACTTAAAAACGTGAAATATATGCACAGGAACCAAACATGAAATGGAGAGGCACAGAGACAAAAAAACATGAGAAGGGGTTGAAGAACACCACAAAAACATGATTTTATTGCTCTATGAGATGCACTGAACATTACATGGGTGCTCAGAGGCACAAATACACTTGCCAGGTGTAGGATAAGGCTTACTGCTTAAATGGAGTCAAGAAATAAATTTTACAGAGTTTCCCCACATCCCAGAATGTCTCGCCTTCTCAAATGAGAAGTGTTTACAATACATAGACGTCAAAAACCAAAGCGAAAGAAGAGAAACTCAACTGTGCTCTTAAATTCCAACCACCAACCATCAATGCCCCATGAAAATCCACCTACAATCTGTCAAGTATGCCTCTCTATGCTTGTTTGGCATGTTGAAGAAGGAAGAAAGGTAGATCAAATAAAATCTGATCTTGTAGTTGAAGGAATCAGATCCTTCATTGATGACATTAAAACGTTTTCCTATTTTTCTCCCACCTAACCTTGTCAAAATTTAAGTTTCAAGCTTCCATGGTATAGAGTAGGTTGAGACCTTTCTAAAAGGTCTTCTCTTGCTCAAGCTAAGCTTTCATTCAAAAGAGATGGACATCTAAAGATTTTACATCGAGACTATGCAAAATGGTGAAAATGAAATTTTGTAAAGCAGATCCGCAGGCCTGAAAATACAAACTACGCTTTTTCATGAAAAGATGCAAAGATCACACCTCCTCAGGTTCACAAGCACATACTTGCAAACTACACTTTTATGAAAGTCTAAAAGATGCAAAAAAAATTCCTATGGCCCTACAATTTTTCATTTCCCAAAAGTCATCTTCGAGCCCGCCGACCCGCATTTTCCGCATTGGCAAAAAGTCTTCCCCAGGGCTGTTGGCCTACTTGTAATTTATGCTTGAAACATGGATTCTCTGGGTGTTGGTAGAGGTGTGTCTTATTTTTATACTTAACACCTTTTCAATACAAAATCCAAGCAATTCAAACTACCTCCAAGAACCCGCCTTCCCAGTTTGAATTGAAACCTGAACATGTGTAGAGCTAGTGCACATTTGGGGACCGATTTTGTATTTTGCTTTTGAAGTTACGCTGAATAGACACATGGCTCCTTCTGTGGCTTTGCTCTATGTCTTTGGGTTTTTGCTAAGTCCCTTTTGTTCGGTGGGGCCATATGTCTGACCCGAGACACGTGGAGGATCAACGCTTGTTCGGGACTGGTCTTTGGGTCTGACCTTTGAAGATGTGCGATTGAACACATGGAAGCCTCCAATCTGTCTTCTTTCGTTAGCCGATTCAATGGCTGGATCTATTCCTTTTTCATACCTTAGACATGTGGAGGGCTGGTGCTAGTTTGGGGAACTACCTTCAGATTCGATCTTTGAAGTTGCGTCAAGCTAACGTGTGGCACCTTCCACTGGCTCTTCTATTCTTAACCGATTTGGGTCTAGTTCAAATTTTGGGCTCTGACCACATGGTGGGTTGGCACTAGTTCATAGTCCTTCTTTCGGCCACGCAGTTTGAAATTATGCCTTTGAGACACATGGCACCTTCCGCTAGTTCTTCTTTGTTTATACTTTTCAATGATTAGTTCTGCCCCTTGACTTCTTCTTTTTGGGCCTGGGACATGTGGAAGCTCCTCGCTCATTTAGGGGACCACCTTTGTCTTCGACCCTTGAAGGTGCGCCACTGAGACATGTAGAGACTTCCGCTGACCCTCCTATACATAGCTGATTTGGGCCACTACCATTTGACTTCTATTGGACCCCGACTACATGGAGAGCTGGCGCTAGTTTGAGTCTCTACCTTGGGCTCTCACTTTTAAAATTGTGTCGAGCTGAAACATGGTTCTTTCCGCTTGTTTTGAATTTTCAATGGTTGGTTATGTCCCTTTTCTAACTTCGGACACATGGAATTTCAACGCACATTTGTAGTCCCTACTTTGGATTATGTCCTTAAAATTGTGCCAATGAGACATGTGGCTCCTTCCACTAGTCCTTTTATACTTAACCAATTTGGGCCCACTCCTCTTTCTCCATTTTTTTTTTGGGTCCCTTCTGCTTGTTTAGGAGTGATTATGTTGGGTTCTGGACTCATGGAAGTTTTGTGCTTGTTTAGAGACCCTGTTTCTTCTACACCTTTTGGAATTGCACTGAGATGACACATGGAGGATTCCGCCAAGTCTTCTGGTCAGCCCCCAATTGACTCGTATGCGGCTAAGTCTAAAAACTTCAAGCCTTTCCCTATTTTTCTCCTATCATCCTTTAGCCTCTGTGATGTTGTTTGATTCTTTTCTAACCCTACTCCTCCATTGTAGAGCCCACCTATAACCTGACTATTCAATTTGAAATGTGGGATCATAAAGATGAGTTGAATCTTAGAATTTCTTCTATGCAGGGTTGTGTTTGATCAATTTTACAAGGGGGAAAAATTGGGATAAAAAATTGGTGACTAATGGGGACATACTCCTGCTAGATGAAGAGACCAGTACCCTTGAATCATCCATTGGGCATGAAGTCATGAATGATAGCCTAATACTGATCCTATCCCTGACACGTGAGCCTGACCATTTGCACTTGGTGACCCTAAACCTGCCCCGCTGTCTCCACTCTCAATTTTTTCAATAAAATCATGGAGGTGAAGTTCTGAGAGTAGAAAGTTGTTTTGACCCGGGGCTTTCACCTATCCTTGAGTGAACTGTGCACAAACAACAAAACACCACAACTCACACTATGTACAAAACTGAAAATCATACATGGTCCAAGTGGGACATGTAGAGTGTGAAAAAGAACTTTTTCTACTAAAATAAAAATCTACTCCTACTCCTACACTAACCCTAACAAAAAAAAGCTTAAACAAATCCTACCACAGGCAGGAAGCAATAGCTTCCATTCCTCACAATTGGCATCCATGCAAATTATTTATCATTGCATATGGCTATTATTAGGAGTGGAAGGTTGAATGAAAATTGTTTCTTCACTCTCTCCATCAAGGTATCAACTAGAAACAAAACAAATACCTCTTCAGTCTGCTGCTCATTTTGTTCCGAGAGGTATTTTTGTTGATCCTGGGCACTTTGAGGCTCTCCCTCATACTTATAAGTAAGCATGACTAGTTGTGGATTCTCCCTTAGCTCCAATGAAGCCAAGTATCTAATTGGGAAAGGTATGGTCCTTTGAATTTTCCCACTGCTATGATATTTAACTCCCAAAATGGAATCTTCTTGTAGATCTTCCTGGGTGGATGATGTAAGAGGGATGATAGCCTCATTCTCTTTCCCTTCTTATTTAGTAGGTGTGGCTTTTGGAAGATCAAAATCTTCTAACTTTGATTTAAGAGGAATGTTGCAAACTATAGGTTGTGCTTGCACGATCTCTTCCATGGTAGCAGGTCCTTGTGGTTGAAGGATGAATGTTGGGGGAGAAAAGACTACAATTTCAACTAGATCCTCCTTATCAAAACATTCTTTTGAGTCTGATAGTAAATATAACTCTTTATTGTCTTGATGTAGCAAGGTCTCTCCCTCTTGCATGGTGATCTGAAAATCTTCATTATTTTCACCATATGAAGTTGCATCTTCAAACATGAAGATACTGAGTTTAAACTCTTCCATCAAATCAAAATTTTGGAGAGGTTGAATGGGAGAGGGGTCTATAATATCTTATGTAACCGGCTCATGATCCAGTGCCTCTAAATCTGTCTTGGTCACCTCCATATACTCCTCTTTAACTAGACTTGGAGCCGATTGTTCTTCTTCCCTCATGGATTCATCAATCAAATCAAGCCCTTTAAATGAAAGAAAAAAATATTCAATGATTCTTTCTTCATAAATTGGCTTCAAATTTGATTTTATCTCTTCTATTTGCTCCTCTTCAATGAGACTTGGAGCTGGTTATTTTTCCCCTATCTTAACTAGTTGTGCAGCTTGGATTGGACAACATTCTCTTCAGACAAAGTGCAATTATGGACACTACATTTAGAGAAAATAGATTGTTGATCTTCTCCTTCTTGTTCTTATTCTTCTTTTTCTACAAACTCAGCCTTAGCCACCACTAACTCTTTAACCTTGACCTCCTCTGTTTGTTTAACCATCAAGGGGATCTTTGTGATCCAAAATATTGCATCCCAACTCTTCATATTTTCTATCATTTCTTCTTTGTTGGGTTCCTCTTTTTTTGTTGATTTCTCCTTGACAGGATTTTTGAGTCTCTTCCCAACATGTAATTGGGAAAGCAGGAGGAGTGATAGGTTGGGATTCAACCAGTTTTGCTATTGTTTTATGTGGAGAGGGAAGTGGGACTTCTTGTTTGTTTGGAGGGAATGACTGCTTGGGAGGGAAAAGGGTATAGGAATTAAGATGAGATGGAAGATTAGGAGATGAAGAAGGGAAATGAAACACTTAGGGTAGTAATTGAGGGGCTTGACTCTTAATCATGTTGAAATAATAGAGGTTGAGAAAGCGAAAATGAAGGAAAAGGAGATGGTGACTGACTTTCCCATTGAGAAGGTTGTATCACACTTTTCTCATATGACTCAATATCCTCAATCCACTGTGCAAGGTGTGGTAGCATTTCAACCATAAAGTCAATCTTCTCCTGAGGGCTATAATGTCTTGGCATAGGGCTGACCCACGGACAAGGTGCCTAATAGCCAATTATGAATGCTTTCATATGAGTTGCGGCCCTTGATTTTACCATGCAAACCTCAAATTTTAGAATCTCCTCTTGCAAATTATTATCCTCCATGTAGCTATTACCATTGTATGCATTCCCTTGTTCTTGATAAGTTTCCATGGCCAAACTAGTTTTGACCCTTCTCATATGGGTAAGCATAATGCTCCTGGATCTAATCATAATGCTGATCTAGAGGAGTTGGGAAATATGTTGGAGGTGGAATGCACTTCTGTAGGTGTGAATTCCATGAGGGGAATGAATTCATGATTGCATAAGTTCATGGGATGGAAGAAAGATGAAAGAGATGGAAGAAAAATGGATAAAAATGGATGGGAGAAGGTCTATAACTTCAGTGATGGGTTGTTGACCAGATGGATTCACCAGATGTACTTTGTATGTGCCTCAAAAGGCTGAATCTTAACATGAACACACCAACCTGATTGAGATAAATTGGTAAGGTGCTTCAGACCTATCCTAACGGGCATACCAAAATTGTTAGTGTAAAATCACAACACCCCCAAATGTCTTGAGTCTGAAATGGGGCATTCAATGTGATTTTAGAACATTGGAGCATCTTTCAAATTGTGGGACTTGCAGACTTGAGATGGACCTATAGAGAAGGCTAGTTCCTACTTCCTAATCTACCTGCCAAAAGCAACTCTAGTGTAGGCAGAACTAATCTATCCTGATCTAACCATTCCAAGGAGATAGGGAGAGAGAGATAGTGAAAGAGAACCTAAACTAAGTGGTGATACACCATAAAAGGAAGTGGAGAGATACTCTATTGAGCAAGGATGAAACAAGGGAAAAGGGAGATGAGGAAGGTCAGATGGAAGTGAGAAAAACCCATATCCAAATCTACCACCGAAACTCCATGAAGCACTACATCTTACACCTGCAAACGTGAAATACATGCACAAGAAAAAACATGAAATGGAGAGGCACAAAGAGACAACAAAAAATGAGAAAGTGTTTAAGAACACCAAAAAAATACGATGTTATTTCTCTATGAGGTGAACGGACCATTACATGGGTGCTCAGAGGCACAAATACACTTGACAAGCATAGGATAAGGCTTACAGCTCAAATGGAGTTGGGAAACAAAATTTACGGACTTTCCCCACATCCCAGAATGTCTCTCCTTCTCAAACAAGAAGTGTTTACTATATATAGACGTTGAAAACTAGAGAGAAAGAAGAGAGACTTGACTCTGCTCTTAAAGTCCAACCACCAACCATCAATGCCCCTACAAATCTACCTATAATCTATCAAGTTTGCCTCTCTATTTCTGTTTTTCATGTTGAAGAAGGAAGAAAGGTAGATCAAATCAAATATGATCTGGTAGTCGAAGTACTCGAATCCTTCATTAATGGCATGAAAGTCATTTTCACATTTTTTATCCACCCAACCTTGTCAAAATTTAAGTTTCAGGCTTCCATGGCGTAGAGGAGGTCGATATCCTTCCAAAAAGTGTCTTCTCTTTCTCAAATATGAGCTTCCCGTCAAAAGATATGGCTGTCTAAAGATTCTACATCAAGAATGTGCAAAATGGTGAAAACACAATCTTTGCAAAGTGGATCCGCAGGCCTAAAACTACAAACTACACTTTTCATGAAAAGATGCAAAGATCACAAAACATCCTGCAGCTCTGGAGGCCCGAAATTCACTTTTGCCCAAAATCCCCTGCAAGCTAGCAACCTTCTCATTTTATGTTTAGCGAACAAACCTCCTCGAGCTCACAGACCTGCACTTGCAAACTGTGGCTTTTATGAAAGTGGCAAAAGATGCAAAAAACTCCTGCAGCCTAGTAACTTTTCATTTCCCTAAAGTCATCTATGGGCCCACTGGTCTGCATTTTCCACTTTGGTAAAAAGTCTTCCCGAGGCCTGTCGTCCCGCTTGTAATTTAGGCTTTGTACGTGGCTTCTCTAGGCGTCGTCAAATGTGCGGCTTATTTTTATACTTAACGCCTTTTCAAAACAAAAGCCAAAAAACTCAAAACTACCTCCAGTGACCCACCTTCCCACTTTGTCTTGAAAACTTGGCCACGTGTAGAGATGGCGCGCGTTTGGGGACCGCTTTTGGATTTTTCTTTTAAATTTGCGGAATAGACATGTGGCTCCTTCCACGGCTTTTCTCTATTTCTTTGTGTTTTGGCTAAGTCCCTTTTTTTCCCGCGAGGCCATATGTTTGACCTGAGACACATGGAGGCTCAGCGCTTATTTGGGATTGGTTTTTGGGTCTGACCTTTGAAGATGTGCTGATTAAACACATGGAGGCCTCCATTACCTCTTCTTTCCTTATCCGATTCAATAGTCGACTCTGATCCTTTTTTAGAACTTGGACACGTGGAGAGCTACCGCAAGTTTGGGGAAATTCCTTTAGAGTCGATCTTTGAAGTTGCACCAAGCTGACGTGTGACACCTTCCGCTAGCTCTTATATAATTAACTGATTTGGGGTTGGTTCAACTTTTGGGCTCTAACCATATGGCGGGTTGGCGCTAGTTCAGGTTCCTTCTTTGGGCTACACCATTGTAAATTACACAGTTGAGACATGTGGCACCTTTCATTGGTTTTTCTTTGTTTAGAATTTTCAATGGATTTTCAGCCCCTTGACTTCTTATTTTTGGGCTCGGGACATGTGGAAGCTTCACACTCATTTAGGGGACCACCTTTGGCTTCAAACCTTACATAAGGTGCACTGCTGAGACACGTGGAGGCTTCTGTTGACCTTGCTATACTTAGCCAATTTGGGTCCACTACCATTTGACTTATGCTGGACCCCAACTACCTGGAGATATGGCAGCCAGTTTGGGTCTCCGCCTTGGGCTCTCACTTTTAAAATTACACGAAAAATACATGTGGTTCTTTATGCTCATTTGGACTTTTCAACGGCTGGTTCTGTCCCTTTTCTGACCTGGGACACATGAAAGCTTAGCGCACATTTGGGGTCACCGCTTTGGATACTACCCTTGGAATTGCGTCTATGAGACATGTGGCTCCTTCCACCAAGTCCTTTTATACTTAACCAATTTGAGCCCTCTCCTCTTTCTCCATTTTTTGGCTGGGTAGCTTATGCTTTTTTAGGAGTGACTATGTTGGTTTCTGGACTTGGGGAAGATGTGTGCTTGTTTAGAGACCCTGTTTCTCTTGCACCTTTTGTAATTACACCGATCCCTGACATGTGGAGGCTTTTGCTACATCTGTTATTTGGCCCCTAGTTGACTCGTATGTGGCTAAGTCTTAAAACTTCGAGTCTTTCCCTGTTTTCTTCTTGTGAGTCTCTAGCAAAACTATGACATTGTTTGATCCTTTTCCAAACCTTGCTACTCCATTGTAGATCCTACCTATAAACTGATTATTGGATTTGAAATATGGGCTCACAATGCTGAGCCGACTCTTAGATTTTATTTTGTGTAAGGTCATGTTTGATCAATTTTACCTGGGGAAAAAATTGGGATAATAGTTGCTAGACCATGAAATCTTCTTACCTCTGTTATACTCCATGGAGTAGGCCATTCAATAATTTCCTTTATCTTTTCCAAGTCCATCTATACCCCATCTTCTGAAATAATAAAGCCCAAGAATACCAAACTCTCTTGCATAAATGTGCACTTCTTCATATTTACATAGAGTTTTTCTTTCCTTAACACATCAAATATCACCCTCATATGCATCAAATGTTCTTCCTTAGTTTTACTAAAGATCAATATATCATCAAAATAAACCACAACAAACTTACAATTATACTCCCGCAACACGGTATTCATCAGTTTCATAAAAGAACTAGGTGTATTGGATAACCTGAATGACATCACCAACCACTGATATAATCCACTTCCCATATTGAATGTTGTTTTCCACTCATCTCCTTCTCTGATCTAAATCTGATGGTAACCACTTCGAAGATAAATCTTGGTCAAATACCTAGATCCAACAAGCACATCCATCATATCATCAAGGCGAGGTATTGGGAACCTATACTTCATCATGTAATTTTATTGATTCTCTAAACTATCTTGTGCAAATTCTCTATGTTCCATCCTTCTTTGGTGTTAATAAAGATGGGGTTACACATGGAATCATGCTCTCCCTTGTGACCCCCTTTCTCATGAGCTCTGCCCTTTGCCTATTCACCTTTTCATGTAATGTCGGGCTCATCCTATAAGCCAGTTGATTTGGGAGTGAAGACCCTAGAATCAAATCAATATGGAGTTGAATATCTCTTTTAGGTGGTAATCCATCTGGTATCTCATCAGGAATAACATCAAAAAATTCTTCTATTAATTATGTTACTTCTACTGGTATTTGTGCACTTGCAGGTTCATTCTTATTTGCAACTAGTGCATAACAAAAACTGGTTATCCTTTACCTCATTCACAAATTCCTTTGCAGAGAGCATATATTCAGCCTTCCCCTCTTCCTTCAGAGGTAGAAAAACTATTTTTGTGCCATCCTTCCTGTAAAATTATAAGTATTCTTTTCCCTGTCATGAATAACTTCTCTATGGCAAATTGCCATGGTCTTCCTAGTAGCATATGACATGCATCCATAGGAATAACATCACACCAAATCTTATCCTTGTAACTGTTCCCAATAGAAAAACTTGTTAAACATCTCTTATCAACAGTAACTTCATTACCCTTCTTAAACCATGCAATACTATAAGGGTTAGGATTCTTCTCACAATGCAAACCCAATTTCTTGACCATCTCATTTGAAACTATGTTCTCACAACTACCACCATCAATAATAACATTACATACCTTTCCTCCTGAAGTGCATATTGTTCTGAAAATATTTGTACACAACCATACATCCCCCTCGATATCCTTTCTTGGAGCAATCATATTTCTCTTGATTGTCACATTTTCTCCAACATCTGGTGGAATTTCTAGATTCTGTTCATCTTCTACTTGTTCAACTTCAACAAGATTTACTCTTGGAGCATCTCCTTGCCTCTTGTCATGTGTATGAGAATGTGGGCATTCAAAATCCTGACGCCCCTCTTCACCACATCTATAACAAACAAATAGTCTTCATGGAGCCTCACATCCTCTATCACTAGCATATCCTCTGCCCATAGCAAATCCTCTACCTCTTTGTTGATTCTGGAAATCTTGTCTCGTATCTTCTTTCTTTTCCAATCCACAAGATGATTCTCCCCTACCTTGGTTGAAACCAACTCATCCCTAAAAGGAATACGAGGCCCCCCTATTCATTCCAGGTGATCTCCTTTAAAACTTTGATGATTTTGTTTTTCCTTGGCCTTTAAGGCTAAATGATAGGCATCCTCCATGCTCTTAATCCTATTCATACTTATCTCAACTTGAATATAATTTTTTTAACAATTTAAATACCTTGCAGCCATTTATTCCTTAGTTTCTTCATGATCTACATGAATGGAAAACTTGTAGAACTCATCTGTGTATTCTTGTACTATATGTAAGTTCTATTTGAGATTCTGAAACCTCCATGTAAAGGGTTTCTACATAATCCAGAGGGAGAAATTCATCTTTCAGCTTCTTCTCCATCTTACTCTATGTCCTAATTCTTTCTTTTCCCTTTCTTACATGCTTTTTCTGTAGGTGATCCCAGCATGACATAACATTACTTTTAAATTTAGTGCATGCAAATTTTACCTTCTTTTCTTCTAACATAGCCTTCCACTCAAAAACATTCACCATGCTAATCAACCAGTGTATCAGCTCCTCTGGTTTTAGACTACCACCATACTCTGAAACATCAACTCTTATCCCATCATTCTTTCCTTCTAATGCTCAAAGCATCCTTTCTTCAAAAATCTAATGGCGGCGCTTGCATTTCCTCCTCTTCACAAACTTCTTCTTCATCCATTTTATCTCCACCTTGATTTCCTCTATGGGTTATAATTACAGCAAGCACAACAAATTACCTTTACAGATCTTGCATATTTCAATTCATCTAAGAAATACCTTCTCCTCTTCCTCTTCCTCTTCCTGCCATTTTCTTAAAGACTCGAACCTTTCTCTGATACAAGATAATGTAGCCAAATTCTAAACAAACTTGATATACTGCAAATAATATGAACTCCAAAAGAAAAATAGATCTTCTTCTTTATCGAATAATGAATTACAATGTTTCCTAAATAGGAAAACAACTCCCAACTCAAGTTTCCAAGTAAACCCTAACTAACTTTGACTAAATCTACTATAGGTGGCATAAATTACTATATTTAGCAGTTTACTAGAACCTGCCATTCTTAGTAAGTCTACATGCTTATTTGTATGGGCACATAAATTTCCACACATCTTCTACATTCCTAAATTAGAGTAATTCACAACTTTCTAACTCATAATGCAACTAATAGACTAAAATTAACTAATGCCCAAAAATAGGAAAAAACCGAACTACAACTTAAATCCTAATTTTTTGGCCTCAAGATGACGGATTTAGGGCCCCAAAATATGTCGAAACTTTCTCCAACCAATAGGAAAAATACCCAGTGCACTCGTCTCATCGAAACATGTGGTTTCAAAAAAAAACGGACTCAAACGGACACCCGGAGCTCAAGTTATGACCTTGTCAATTTCCTGCTAATTTTGGCACATCGCCATAACTATACCAAGTTATGTAGAGGATCTACTATATGCTATTTATGTATATTTATATTTGGCATAAACATATGCTTACCTTGTGAAAGTAGAAGGGTATGCTATTGTAAAATAAATTTATGGAGCCAAAAATTAACATCAATTCTAGTGAAGACGATTGTGGATGGAAATTAATTAGATACATAAGGGAAAGATAACTTTGTTTTTTATGTGCATAATAATCCCATTATAAATAATCTTTGTTTAAAAACATCCCTCGATTCATGTAAGGTCATTGACACTAAGGAGCCCAAAAATGAACCATGTCGTGAGCCACTTGACTCAATGAAGGTTAACACTAGCTTAAAGGATGAACCTAAGGGTTGCTAGTATGGGTGATTATTATGAGGTGGAAATGTCAAAACTCAAAGAATTTCCATTGGATTAACCGAATCTATTACCATTAAATTACATAAAAGTGTATATATATATATTCAAAAAATATGCACAAAAATTTAATTGATGGAGTCAAACCATTGTTAAAGAGACCATATATAATGAACTCAATTTTTAGCACCAAGATAAAGTAAGAGATCATGATCAAATCTATTTATGAATTAGAGTAGGCGAGTCTAATGGTAATAAACATAAAACAAGATGGAAACATTTTCATTTATATGGACCATCGAAAATTTAATGTAGTGTCTATGGTTGATCCCTTCGTAATGCCTTCCACTAAGAAATTTTTCAAAGATCTACTATGTATTGATCAGTTTTCAAGATACCAATTAGTGGCAAATATTAGAGGGTGATAAACAAAATATGTTTTTACTAAGTGGAGACCCTCTGCATACATCATGATTCCTTTTGGGTTAAACAAAGTGCACGTTATATTATCTTACATTGCAGTTGCCCAATTTTAAGACTTCATCTTGAAACATCTTAAAAAGTATGTATCATTGACTAAACTATTTATGGCCTTATTAAATAGAAATGTGACTACATTTTCTTATGTTTGAAAATTACGAGAACCTGAAAATATAGTTTAACCTCAAAAAGTGTAGCTTTACTACTTTTGACACATTTATTGGCCAAATTATTTGAAAGGAAGGACTATTTCACGATCCCGTTAGAATAGAAGTCATCCCTAAACTTAAGGTTCCACAAAAATAAAAATATATACGTGCATTGATTTCACATTGTGGATTTTATAGGCAGTTCATATGTGGATTTTAAAAGATTTGTATGCCCCTATAATATTTACTCAAGAAGTGTGAAACATTTGATTAGACAAGTTCATAACAACAATCTTTTGAGGAGCTTAAAGAGAAGATCACTTGTGTTTAAATCTTTTTATTCCGAAATTGGATACGACCTTTCCATGTATAAGTAGACATGTTTGGCATAGTGGTTGGTTCCTTTCTCACACATGTTGGAAAGGAAAACATGGATCACCTCATTATGTTTACCAACGGGAAGCTAACAGTAGCACAATAAAACGCCACAAGAATAGATCCCAAAGTACTCTCAATATTATATGTGCTCTAAAAATTTAACCAATTGTAATCTTCCACCCTTTTTTGTTGAATAAATATCATATGGAATCGAAGTATATGGTCAAATAGGTTGTTTTACATCGAAATATATGTTGATGGATTTATTTTATTCTAGGAGTATTACTTCTCTATTTTCGATACCCCTTGAAGGATGAATTCTAAGCTTGAACAAATTTTCTAGATTAATAAGGATGAAGATTCATATGATCTTGCTTTGGGCATGTTAGATGAAAAATGTTTTAGGCTAAGAAGTGTTGTTGATGGGCTAAATGATATAGAAATCTTCATGTGATTTGGATTTTTACCTAAGAGCACCAACACTAAATGAAAGAAACAATTTGTGGTGTGCACAACCCCTTATAATCTTATAGGATAAGAATATACAAAGTGTGGAAAGATGAGGTCTTACACTGATACATCATCAAACATGAAAGGAATGACCTTTTGAGATAGGAGGGCATCATCGGAGGACTCTATGCTGAGAATGCAATAATAAGAAAGCTATTGATGTTAGGCTCATGGCGGCCAAATATTTTCATTGATGCTACAAAATATATTAAGATGTGTGACAATTAATAGTGTGTATGAAATCCTAATATGTTATACGATAAACATTTACATCTGGTGACTACATAAGTACCATTTAAATACGGTGGATAATGTATTTGTTGTTCTAATTTGTTTACCAGAGGAAAAATTAGGTTGTGTGATATGTCATAATAGGAATCGTTCACCTTATTAAGTCAAGGCTATTTCTACTCATAACTACATTACCGTGACTAATACTAATTTCATATCAAAGAATATCATAAGTTGTTATGGATGTATTGTTATTTTGACTAGTGAAAAGGCACACATTTTATTTGTGAGACCATGTGCATATTTCTTATAGAATTTAGGGTTACATATCATAAGGCAAATACTATTATCATCAAGACAATGAAACCATATAGTTGTCCAAACAAACATGAGTAATACACTTACCAAGATCTTTGATATAAGAAGGCACAAAAGGGAAGAAAAAGTCTAATCAATTATTTGGGAAAAAAAATACGTATAATTTATCAAACAAGGAGAAACCATTCTACTATTTAACTTTTGGTTGGCATGTAAGTTATCTTTACTATGCAATTCATGATTTTATT
This sequence comes from Taxus chinensis, assembly GCA_019776745.2. Lineage (NCBI taxonomy): Eukaryota > Viridiplantae > Streptophyta > Pinopsida > Cupressales > Taxaceae > Taxus > Taxus chinensis. The sequence continues at coordinate 644,975,452 of CM034151.1, forward strand.
TCTGAATATCAAACACATAGAGTGCCTAAATGACGATGGATATATTGCAAATAGAATAGAATCATTACCAAAAATTACATGAAAAGTGCATTCTTATCCATTGGATTTTAAACATAATTAAGACTGCAAAATGAATGCCATGAGAACAAAATTTTGAATAAATTTATCTATAAAAGGAAATTTATTTATCGATCTGATTCAAATTGCGTGCACCATATGGGGAAATATAGCAATCACTGGCTAGCACCTTATGAGGTCCATGATGGTTTTTTCTAATCAATGTAAGCTAAAGAAATTGAATAGAAAAATACTATCAGGTCACATTGACATAAAAGAAAGTGTTAGAATCCAACAAAGTATGGACAAAAACGCAAAAAACTAAACTAAGAAATTGGAAAAATACTTAACTTATATATTTGTTCATTGATAAGCTTTACACAGATTTAAACAAAAAATTGGTATATCTCATTCAGAGAAACATCCAAGTTATCGCTAGTGTTTAGTGCCCATAATCTACACACCCAATAAATCCATGACCAAATAAACCCAAATTTTTTTTTGAATGTCATTATTTGTTACAAGACAACATATGGATTACTCACAAAACTTTAAATCACATGATACACTTGCAAAAACATGAACTCACTTATACAACAGTATAACAAATATGACCTGATAGTATTTTTCTATTAATCAATGACTTACTTACTCAAACGACGTAAAACATGACAATGACACAACTAATCTAAGAAACTTAGGGATAGGAATACTCCACACCATGTCATTTTCATAGTTTATATCTTTAGTTAATTTATCTTTGTTTATCCTTATAGGTGTAAAATATAATTTATCACGAAAATACATAGATTCCCCATATTTTAAACTATATTCAGTTTACTTCATAATACCTATAACTTATTTTGATTCTAGTTAATTTTGTTTGTTTCTACTATAGAAAATTATTTTTGTAACCCCATTTAGAAAATGAAACATTTTTAATCACATACGAGACACATAATACCCCGGTCTCAAGCTAAGACTTCTTGCCCCTTAAAATCATAATTACTTGACCTTCTACTTCACTTCCACTACATGAGGGAATACCATTATAAAGTAAAGGGGCCAAGGAAACTAGGCCTAAGAGTGGAAAAAACCCCTTTTTCATCCTCATTGAAATATTTAAACATCAAAATCTCACTTCCCTTATTGATCATGTTATTACATTTCACTAATGAACTTAGATTTTTTAGCTTTCCTTATTTATGGTGTGCCTGTGAATCACAATTCTCTTGATTAAAATTACGATTCATATTTTCCAAAATTATATTACATATGGAACAACTCAATTGTTAATTAGAATTATCCTGACATTTACGCATCACTCACACACACACACACACACACACACACACACACACACACACACACACACACACACACACACACACACACACACACACACACACAAAATAAAATTCTTGAACCCACCAAGAACAATTCATATTCATTTTTTAGCAACATGAGAATTCCTAAATAAGTTACAGAGACTACAAGTATAAATTTATTCCTAAACCGATATCTCATTTATTCTTATTCACATGACACTTACGTTTTTACTTTGGTCTCTTATTTCCATTATTAAAAAAAAATGAGTTACAAAAATCTATGTTTAACATCTTGAAGACATACATGATTGGAATCATTTTTATAGTATGCACAAATAACAATTGAGTTTTTTTAAGGTTGGATCTCATGTTTGTGTATTTCATGATCCCACATGGGATATTACTTATTTCCTTAATGTCATAGAAAGGAGTTAGATATGGGTTAAGTGATAAAGTTGTAAGTTTATCCATTTCTCTTAAGTCAACATTTTCCAAAACAATTAATTTTCCAAGATTTAGTTACAATTTCTACAAGCAAGTTAAACTCTTAATGATCTTGAGTTTAGTTTAAATATAAATTCCCTTATGGGTTCTATGCCCAACTCTATTTTTTTATAAAGTGTTCAAACATCTTTACCCCGTAAAACCTCCATAATATCCCAAGGTGTTTTGTTGTTACTAGCCAAGGTAACAACTTTATCATCCAAGATTTAATGAGATCATTAACAAGGGTTTAATGCATAATAAAAATGGTAAAATGACTCCACTCGAATCATATGGATCTGCAAAAAGATATCAATCGATAATGAAGATAACCCAATACAATATTCAATAAACATTTGGTTGTCCACTAGGATACAAACATTATACGTGGACATTGAACTCTAACTAATCCATGAAGATGAGTAGATAGATGATACCAAGAAGTGTTAGTCCTATTTACCACAGAATGGAAAGTCCACAAAACCTATCCATTGCATCATGAAAGGACACTTAATTTATAGAAATGTTCTTTTGGAGGAATTCTAGATGTATGAAAGGAAGACACCCTTGTTAGCTTTAAGTCGTGTCTCCAAAAATGTTATGGATTTCAAACTAGACATGATACCATTAAGTGAGAATTCATGGCAGAACAGTTAAAACTTAGCTAGATTTTGGTAATTTTAGTGTACATAATTTCTATCATAGATTGCGATATTTATGAGGGGACTATTATAATTACAATTGTCAACAATTTCATACATACAAATAAAACAACATGAGTTTCTTCATCTAGTACCACTGAATTACAACTCAACAATTTATCAAAAACAAATATGGTTATCATTCTATGAATAAATCCAAAATATTTCTCTTTCCTGATACAACAATTTTATTCAATAAATTTGCACCAAATAGTGCTACTAATTACCAATTTATACTGAATTCATCTAAGTAGAAACTATCATCACAACATATTAATAATGATATTGAATCTTCCTATTGAGGGTACCTGCAACAACAACATGGTGAACACAAATATGGCATGGCATATTCCTACATCCTATAAAAATTAATGCTTCCATGGTTTTCCATTCACTATGATAACAACATAAAACACACAACACGAGAGAGTAAGAGACATTAATTTCATTTCTTTTTCAAAACTAGAGAGTGGGAAAGAAGAGTGAGACACCATTTTCCCACAATAAATTTATTTACAAACTAATCACCAAATAAATTTTCCTATAGTCATATGTTAGTGTTTGTAGCGTTTATTCATCATTATTTTGCATGAATAAGGTCATACAACAATTTTCTCCATTTTGTTAAAAGTTTCCAAAATGACAAGTATCTCAAAAATCTACAATCTAAAACCAATATCCAAGACTCAAAAACATAAAAAGTCAAAGCCGTTCATACTCCCCTCTATATAGGCAAACACTTAGAGTTAACAGAACCAAAAAATGGTGAACTGGGTTCAATTGGCACCTATCTTTTTGGAGCTACTAATCGTAATTGCAACCTAATGACCTCATCACCAAATGACCAAATTCCTACAAAACCCATATGGAAAACTAGCTCGCAAGATTATTTATCTGAACTGAGGGTTGGTAGTGATTTGCATGGAGAAAAAACTATATCTGTAGAAAGGAAAGTTTATTACACCACCCCTGGCCTAAATTGCAGGTCAAGACCAAGCTCCATTTTTAATATTCAGCAACTGTATTTAGTTGCAAAAAGGTCCACAATGCTCCTAAGCGCATGAAAAAAAAATGGTGAAATGAACATTCGAGGAACAACAAAGAGTTCAATAGAACACTCTATGCGAAAAAAAACATGGTCAAAGATTTGTTTTCACATTTCAAGGTTTATAGAGATATCTTGCATCTCATTAAAAAATATGTTTTATTTTCATTTCGCAAGGTCTCAATTTCGGTGTTCCACCGGCATGGCTTTGTTATCGAGGCAAAGTTTTCCAAACATCTCAAACATGTAACTAGCGAATTAGGTTTATGGTCAAAGTAACCTTCCCAAGTTGCGTAAAAATAAGAAGCAATTTACTATGAAGTTCTATATCTTGTCTAATTCACTGAAATATTATTGTTATAGTTTGAATTTCAATTCCATAAAAATAGGAAAAATTGAAAATGTTAAAATCATGTAAGAAAAAGGATAAAATGGCCATGCTTAGATTGAGCTAGCGAGGCACACATGGTGAGTCAGGGTCGGGTTGAAAGTTGAGCTGGGAGTCGAGATTCTATATCATATAATGACAGGATGTAAGATGTGAAATATGACAATAGCCTACTAGAAACCAACATTTTATGGAGAATTTTCATTCAAAAAAGTGCATTCTTCTAAGAAACTTCTCTACTTTAAGCATATGAATCTAACATAGCGCTAGCAGTTACACATATGGCAATATTCCTCTTATCTTTCATGCCTTGATACATTTTTATAAGATGTTCTAAAGCTACCAACATGGCATACGCTGGGAGGATGTTGGTAAGGACTGTGGACGTCAGCTTTACACCTGCAAATTTCTTTCCCCTTAAAACTTCCACAGTCTATTTAACCAGTAATTTTTATGTGAATCTTGCAATTGAAACAAGTAGAAGAGAATAAATACTTCAAGGCATTTCATCAAATAGTTCACATGCTAAGTGCATTCTTCCATATGCTTAATTGGGTGTCCAAATTATTCGCAAAACCTCCTATAATCTTTGTTGGCCATGCTGCCACAACTCCTTGAGTCATTTTTTTGGTATTTAGTGACTTTGCCTCTATTGCACACATATGCTGTATAGGGATATAGTACCAAACTCCCATGCATATCCCCACACATCACATGTTAAACATTTACAAGGCAATCTCAAACTCATAACATTTATAGAGAGATTCAGTTTAAGGAGGCACATTGTCATGGAGGTTCGTAAAACGATGTACATATCAACAACATTTGATAAATAAATAAAATTCCTTTGTCCCCCTTTTTAATAAACATCACCAAATTGTGCAAAAACACGAACCAACAAAGTCCAAGAGAACACATTTTACAGGCATATTGTCAAACAATTCACGTGTTTGTGCTTCAACATTTTGCAACCTATCTACCAACGCACTTGCAACTATAACATCAGATGGAGATTTGTTCCATGATACTTTTGTAGACGTTTCTTCCCTGCTTCAACCTCCTATATATGCACAGGTTGGGAGTATGCTGACAAGAGCTGTAGAGTTTGGATTTATATCATTCAATGCACCTTTTCTTGAAGTTTCCAAGGCCTTTTAAATAAACCCATTTTGTGTGCATCATGCAATCTTTGTTTTGCTCGACACCGCTTCACTCCCAGGCATTTTAACAAGTAGTTTATAAGTGCCAAAATGGCGCATACTTGGCAGAGGATGGAAAGGGTTATGGTGTTTCACTCTACACCTGTCAATGTGCATTTTCATAAATCCTTTATTGCCTTTTCATAAAACCATTGAGTGGGTATCCTGCAACCATGGTAGTAAAGGATCCTAAAAACCACTAGGCGTTTTGAAACAATTTGTGTGCCTTTGATGGACAGCCATATACAGTTTCAAATTTGTTATTCACACAAGTTGGGAGGATATTGGGCAATGCCGTGAAGTCAATCCAACATCCACCATTGAAATCTGCACTCCAAGATGATCTTACTCCCTTAACATTGAGCTCGATGAGCCACAACAAAATTTTGCAATGCAAAAAATTTCCATGTATTCTTCACACATCAAGGAGTGTTTCATAACAAAGGGATCAGAGGATGGAATGGAATTCAAGGTAAAAGCCTAAGATCTCCCAAGACCAAGGTTACACCCATCCCATGAGTTTGAATAATATCCTTCATTTCTATTTCTATTTAAGCATTATATATGTGTGTATGAATGCAAAGACAATAATAATTTTGTTATCATCCTATCGAAAGTATACGAGAAGCTTATGCTTGTAAATGTAAAAATAAATCAACACATTATAACCAAAAGTGGAAAAACTGGGGCTTAGCCACACAATGGTGCTGGAAAATAATTTTCATAGTGGTTTTAAATTTTTCTCAATTTCATTGGCATTTATCTTAATTTAATTACTCAATTAATCTTTTCCTTTATATTTTTTCTTAGTTTCAAAACTCTTGATATTTCATTGTTAAACAAGTCAAATCCATAGTGAATTCAAACCCAAATTTTGATAATCATTTTGAAACATGTATGTATGGGTTATTTTAAAAGTGCATTGAAAATTTATTAATTTTACATATTGCACCATTCACTTGCTTAAATTTCACATTGTTATCCGATTTTTAAAATTTCAATTTTAAGTTTACAAAAAATTGCCAAAAACACTTAAAATCATAGTGTCACACAACGTATAAAACATAACACTAGCAACCAACAAAACACCTTTTTAACACATTTTCATGTGTGGATCACAAGAAGATTGCAAACTCCACCATGGGAAGAAACATGTAGTCCAAATAACATAGAACTCAACACATAGACCCTAGGCATAGATCCAACACATGCACATGCCTTTTAACATACAATAAAAGATCACTGAATACATATTCAACTAGTTTCACATGACTCATAACCATGACTGTATCCACACAATCTCAAGATAAGATCCAATAACATATTTCACAAAAAGGAACATCAAGCCTCAAACATCACAATACACAACAAGAATCACATGAGTAACTCATAAAAAAAAACATACCAACTCGATATACCTCTCGAATCTCTATATAGTCTGCAAAGAAAGTCCATACTATCACAATAGAAAAAGTAATCATAGTACCCACATCAGGATGGGTCACTCACAATAGATTCCCATTACTGGAATATAAGAATCATAGTGCCAAAACTAGGCCAGGTCACTCACCAAAATGCCCCATCATCTGAATATAAGAATCATAGTGCCAAAACTAGGTCAGGTCACTGATCAAAGGGACATGCCACCTGAATAAAATAATCATAGTACCACAACTAGGATGAATCAATCATCAAAGAGCCCCATCAACTTATTTATCCATTCCATGAGGTTGGGTAACCATATGGCCCTAAGCACATAGAACCTTGTCACCTCCATCCAAGTGGCATATGAACCTATAGCTCTAAAGCTACACATCTGTTGCAAATAAGGTGTCTCAACCTTGTTTGGTTTATTCAGTCAATATTTTCTTACAGCCGTTTCACATTGTCAGTGCTCTAAAAATAGAAATAGGAGTCATCAAAATATTCTCATATGATAGTATATCATGGAAGGACTATTTTTAGAGATATTATGATAGATTTTATGACAATTGTAAGGGTCAAAACTAGGGGAGAATATTGTGGACGTGAGACCCTAATTTTAGACCAAAATCTTTCTCTTTAATGCTATCCACCTCATGAGAGGTTTGGCACATGGTTTTGTAAACTATAGATGGTTTTTTGTATAACCGAAGGTCTATAAATTAAGGGCTTGGAGAAGCAATTGACGTGGTGAGATTTGCAGGTACTATAAAGTTGGAATCCTCCTAGAATTGTTCCTGGTGATACTCCTGTAAGAAAATTGCTCTGCAACTATATGTAATCTTGTTATTAGATTTGAAACACATTGAATGGGCTTTTGGAGTGTGGGGTTTTTTATCTGAAAGGATTTTCCCCACGTATATCTGGTATTTGTGTTCTTGTTATGAATATGTTGCTGATATTTCTGTAACTATTTTACTATGTTGAAAATTTTGCATAATATCTCTGCTCAAGATTAGCGTAGGAAGTTGTTCTATTACTCTTAATTTCCTATCAAGTAGTATCAGAGCCTAATCACCTTTGTTTTCAGTTGTGGGTTGTTGGGTTTTTTGTGCTAATCTAGGTCTGAGTGGGAGCTTGTGTAGAGAATACTTTGTTATCTGGTTGCATATATTTTTCAAATGGTGAGCACATCTGGGAGGATTGACGTAGAGAAGTTTTCTAGCACAAAATTTTAAATGTGGAAGCTTAAGATGGAAGATCTGTTGGTTGATTGAGATCTATGGGATGCGGTGGATGAGAAGGTCCATAGGCCTACGGATCTAGTTTTGGCTAAAAAATATGATGTAATTGATAGAAAAGCTAAAGGTATTATTAAACTATGTCTTTTTGATTTGATCCTGATAAATGTCCATGAAGAATCCACTTTAGAGAAGATTTGGAAAAAGTTGGGTGAGATATACCAAGCTAAGACTCTAGTAAATAATATTTTCTTGAGGAAGAAGTTGTATTCCTTGACAATGGAAGAAGGTGGACAAATATCTAAGCATCTAGAAACATTCAATACTTTTGTGACTCAATTGAGCTTGGTTGGAGTTAAGATGCACGAAGAAGAAAGGTGCCAAACTATGTTGGTTTCATTTCCAAACTCATGGGTTAGCCTAGTCATGGCCATTCGGAGCACTTCAGTCACTATGAAGATGGAGGATATTGTTGGTTCTCTACTCTCCAAAGATATGAGAAGGAAGGTCTCTCTGAATGCAAAAGAGGATTTGAGTGTTCAAGGAAGAACAAAAGAATGAGGCAAATATGAGAAGAAGCGTGGCCATTCCAGAATAAGGGGAGATCAAAATACCCTAGTAAGTCCAAAGCGATATGCTGGAACTGTGGCAAATCTGGACACTTCCGAAGGGAATGCGAAGAAGAAAAGAAAAAGAAAAATAAGAAGCATGATTCTGATTCTGAATCCGAAAAGGAAGATGGAGATGCCTTTATTACAGATTTGGCCCCTCGTATAGGTGTTAATGCATGGCTAATAGACTCAAGTGCATCTTTCCACATGACCCCTAACAAAAACTAGTATAGTAAGTATGAAAACTATGTTGGTGGTAAGGTGTATTTGGGTGATAATTCTTTCCTTAAATTTTTGGTCGTGGTAGTATTCAGGTGAAAATTTTTTGATGGTAGAATTAGAAGAATTGATGGTAGCTAGCATATCCCAGGACTAGCAAGAAATTTATTATCTATTAGCAATCTAATAGATGCAGGTGTGCATGTAAATTTTTCTGAAGTAGGTGTGTGTTATCTCATTTTTGAGTTTACGCCAAAAATCAGATAACCCTAAGAAATTTTTGAGCTGGTTTTCTAAAAATTACCTTTCAGAGAGATAATCAGGTTTTCAGGTTTCACAAGCAAGACAACATGTGTCTTGGATGCTTCATGTCGTGTGTTCCCCGAAACCCAAAACCCGCATCAAGTAAGGCGAGTCGGGTTTGCGGATCTTCCAAGCATCGGAACATGCCTTTGTCAAAACATGCTTCATGTCGCATGTCTTCCAATCCCCGAAACCCAGTTTACTCCTTTGTTTCAGGTTTCCAAGGCTATCAAACATCATGCTTCATGTCGATTGTTTCCCGCAACCCGAAACCCGAATTACTCTAAAAACCTTTGTGTCGGGTTTCCGGATATCCCAAGCATGCTGACATGGCATTAATGCTGAGTTGTCAGATAGTTGGCACGTGTCAACTGAAGTGTATTAAATGTGAATTTTCTTATATATATTCGGATTTCCACGTCATTTTTACCAGACGTACTTTTTACCTCATGGACTTTCTGCGCATGCATCTTCGACCCTGAAACCCGAAACTCACCTCTGTGCCCGATTGCATTGCTCGTTTTTTATCATTCTTTGTCCTGGTTAAAGGTATTTTTCTTCATTCTTTGTTTGTGTTTTTTGTGGATTAATTGTGTAAGGAATTCTTCCAAGTTTCTTATCAGGGTTGTTTTGGGGTTTTTATCTTTTCCATTTTGGGGGTTGTTTTCTAAAATCAGGTTTATGTTTTAGGGTTTTCCCCCTTTGGAATTAGCACTTTGTTTTATCCCTCAAAATGTTGTTATAATTAAAAATATGTTTGGGATATAAATGGTGAAGGAAACCCGCATGTTTCAACTCAGCAATTACCCTATTCCCTCTTCTCGGGTTTCGCAGGGTGCTTTGCAGTGTTCAAAACCCGCAGTATATCAGAAAATTTAAAGTGTCAGGTTTTCCAAAGTCTCCGGCATCCTCCCAGCATGTCGGGTTATTTTATTTCCAAGCCTCCGGACATCTCTAGTGTGTCAGGTTTTCCAAACTCCCCGACATCCTCCTCAGTGTGTCGGGTTTTTCCACCTTTCCATGGCATCTCCAGTGGGTCGGGGTTTTCGCAGTGTTCAACATCTCCTGATCTCTGACACTCTCCTCCTTCGAAATACCTCATGTCGGACCCTGGTCCATCACAAGAAAAGACTGAAAAGTCAGGGAGGATGAAATACAAATTCAGGAAGGTGGAGTCTCCATCCTATATTGACTGTAATTTCGACATCCGAGATACAGAGCTCGGAAACGTGGATATGGAGGATTTCTGGAATAGGGTCAAGAGCCCTTCTCAAACTCCATGGATGAAATCAATAGTCGGCAGTGGCCTACCTCTTGCGGTAGGCTTCCCTATGTCCACTCAGTGCCCCGAGTTCATCTTGGCCTGTGCTTCAAATTATGACTCTGCTTCTCGTTCTGTGAAAAACCAGGTGGGAGAAGTTGTGATCAAATTGGATGGAGGTTACTTTGATGACCTTCTTAAGCTGCCTAATTTTGAAGAATATGGAGATATGGATCTCAAGTCAGCCCAAAAATCTTGGGACAATGATCAGGAGGATTGCATTAAGCACGTGAATAAGAAGTTCCTAATCAAAGCCAAACTGGCTGTTTCCAGGTTCCCAAGACTTGTTCCCAGAAGTGATTTCATTCAGGAAATCAATGATATCATTACTCTGTTGAGTTGGGTTTTTGGTTTCCCCGAATCAAATGTTTTCCAAGGATGGATGTACCAGTTCATGATCACTATTAAGAAGAATCAACAGGGAATTGATTGGGGTACTCTTATCAGTAACGAGATAGATTCTCAAATGACAACAATCCTGTCTACAGGAAAAATTTTACATGTCCTCATATGTCACCTATGCAGCGGCCGGTATGAGGAATTATCCCGGGTTGGACACCAAGGGAAACAAGACAGTGGAACATGTTTATCAGTATTTCCCTCAGCTGACAAGAAAAGGGTCTCAAGACCAATTCAGAAGGGTAAACGATGCCTTCTTTTACGAGAACATCTGCAGGTTAAGTCCCGAACTGAGGAAAACAAGAGTATCTGATGAAGCATGGGCTGAAGTTTCAAAATGGGGTTGTGTCTTCTTACAATTTAAGAAGTTCACATATCTTCGAGTAGTCATGTACCCAGGGGATCCTTTCCGTTTGCCCAGATATCCAGGGGACAAACTAATCTTGATGGAGTTGGTCAGGCAATTGTTGGATTTTCACAAGTTCCAACAGAGTAAACACAAGGCCGCCGTATCTTTCCCAATTTCTATTGGAAGGTATACTTGTCCAACAGTGGTGAAAGCCAAGAATGTTGTCCATGAGCTTCAAGATAAATTGAAGAAGCACATGAAGCCCACGAGACGGGTTTGATATTCGAGGAGTCCTCAGGGTGTATGGAACTCTGCACCTGCACAGACCAAGCATAGAGGACATCTGGATTGATCTACGTGATGAGGTTGTTGTCCGAAGAAAATATCATAGCAGATTGACACTTGCTGAGATTCAAACACTTGAGCTTGCTAACTTACCAGAAGGTACTAGCGATAATGAAAGTGTTCTGGACCTTTCCTATGATGGACTGAATGAAGATCAATATGTTTTCCCACCTATTGATTGGTCAATCAGTGAAAAAGCCTCCATTACAGATAGGTCAGCTCTGATTCTTGCACGCACCAAAGCATGGCTCGCCTCTTGGGGAATGAGTTTTAAAGATGATAATTTTTCAAAGTTGGTTGCTTCAGAGGTGGGGCCCTCCAAAAAGGGAAAAGACAAAAGATCTTCTAAGGGGCCTATAAAGGTCAAGTTTGTCAAGAAGAGAAGAGAACGAGAAATCTCTTCGATTATTTCTCCAGTTGAAATGGTGAATGTGCCAGAATCACCAATGCCACCAGAAATAGGAGAAATTTCTTTGGAAGGAGAAGGAAGCCAGCCTCTGGTTTCACCATTTGTTGACTGCCCAACTGAAGAGACCTTATCTCTTGCATCCCAGGCCTTGGAGTCTGGATCTGTGCTTCCTCCCTCACAACCACTTCTACCTCCTCATTCCCCATCGACTTCTTCAATCATGGCCAACATTTTCTCTGGACTCTCACCCCTCTCTGCTGGTACCAAAGTAATCACCAACATGCCCCCTCCTGTGCCTCTTTTTATTGAATCTGCTGCCACACTGGTAACTGTCCCCACTTCGCCATTAGATCTCTCTCCTCCTAAAAGTATGATACCAACTTCTACAATAGTGGCAACTCCCTCTGACATGCCTCAATGGCTACTTCGAGCAAACTCTGAGGAAGAGGAAGGTGATTGTACCCATACCAGCCTTTGATTTTAGCTCACTCAAGGCCTCTACTGCTAAATCAGCCAAGAAACCCAAAATAGTTTCAAGGGTTTTGGTGGATGCTTCAGGGCATAAGTTTGCAGAGATCACCACTCCTGCGACTGACAAAACCAAAGAGGACATAACAGCCTCTGACTATCAGATAACCAGGGTGGCTCTAGGAGAGGTGACAATGGAAGGAGCACAACATGATGCACGGGATGCCACAAACGTGCTGTGCCAGAAGTTGAAAGAAACAAAAGACAGCAGAGATGAGCTTAAAGGAAAGGTGGAGCAGTTGACTGAGGTTTTGCTTAAGCTCTCAAAACCCCTTGAATCCATACCATCTTCCTCTATCCCTGTCAGATTTGATTTCTCATCAGTGCCTACGATTGAGAAGATTAATAAAAAAGGAAGGGTGGTCGATGAATGGATCCAAAGACTGCTCCAACAGGGGAAGGAAGTGATTCAAGACGTCGTGGAATTCTATCAATCTTTGGGGAACATTCAGAGTGATGGAGAGAAGATGGACGATGATTTCTCCCAAGAAATTAGACATCTTGATTTGACTTTTGAAGCTCTCCAGGCATTAAAGCAAATGCCATCACACCTCTTGGTAGAAGAAGGCATCATCCCACATGCAGATAAGCATTTCCAGTTGACCAAAGCCATCAGGTTCAGGGTGAAGATTCTCAACAAAGCCTGCGGTAAATTGAGAGAATCAAGAGATCAGTTGATCGATGGCAAGAGTGACCTGGAAGAAGAAATGTTAAAAATCTGTGTAAAAGTGTCAGTTGGAAACTCAGGCATCCTATCAGCTGATGATCTTTTCAAACAAATCCAAGAATCTATTCAGCATGAACCAACTCACGGATTTGGTATTGAAATCATCGACAGGTTTGTAAAGATTGAACATTCTTTGGAGGCCTTGAGAAAGCTCAACAAAAGATTGAAAAAGCTTCCCGGTAGTGCCAATGACACTCACGAAATGTGTGAAGTCTTGAGTGATCATTCCACTGCGCCTGATGAAAATGAGATGCAAGGTATAATCCGTAAGTTCCAAGAATTTTGGAACAAACAGGCTCAGTTGGAGGAAGGGAAAGATGAGGAAGAAAAAGATGATGATTCAGACTGAGTCTTGATGTTTCATGTCATTTCAATCTTGAAATTGACATGTCTTTTTCATTTCTGTTTCGTCACATAGGAAGCAAATTTTGACTTGGTCTCCTGCGTGAGAGTCAAGCAAAATAGGACTCTCGTTAAAAGACTATTTTCTAGGATTTATCCTATTTTCTCTCTACTCTTTTCCATTATAAATTAGGGATGTGTGTACACTCTAAAGGGTCGAGATTTTTGAAATATTGGGAGCTATTGGGAAGAAGAAAAACTTTGTGTTTTCTTTTAATCATTTTGAAGAATAGGAGTTGATATTATTTTGCAAACTTTGTGTTGTGAGATATATCTTTCTTAAGACATTGTTCTTACGTTCATAATCTTAAGCTATTCTTTGTTTAGCATCTTGGTGTTTCTAATCATTTCAGACATTATATTTATGATCTAAAGCTCGTATGATTATTTCGTGCTCTGTGTTTACTCGAAAGAAAATACGTTGCTCTCATTTCCTTTCCATTGTGCTTCTTTCATTGTAATAATTTCCTACCCAGTCCATTTAGAAAAATGACATCTTCCCAACATGTGGATATGGATTTCGGGATTCTATCCCAACCCCAATGGTTAGATTAGTGTGAATACTGTATATATTGTTTTTGTTGTGTCTTAGATTAGTAATAAGCAGGCAGCCTCACCTGTCTTTGAGGAGGGATTTAATCCCATATACTGTGGTTGAACCTCATATTTTGGATTGACAAAATATCCAACCAACAGTTTTTGGCGACTCCGACTGGGGAATACGGATTAATAGTATAAAGCTTATCCTCTTGGTGTCTGGCGAACTCCGTATTTTCCTTATTTTCAACAAGATCTCTTTCCCGGTTCAAACTGGCTAGTAAAGATCTTTACTCGGTCCCACCGAGCCCGGGGTGAAGTTGATCCACTCTTTGAATTGCTACAATGACACAATTTTAGTCTTTCCCCCAACAATGTTATTTCTAACCGAACCAGAAGTTCTTCGCCTGTTCGGAGAAACCGGGGGTCCCTGTAGAACGAGACGTATCTTCCAACTTGTCATGTGTTGTTCTTATCTGACACTCAGATCCCCATACACACTCTTGTCAGAAGGATGGCAGTACAACCTGTGCCCTGGGGCGCAGCTATTGGTCCTCTTTCTTTAACTCCACCATTGCACGAGTTACCACATGGATCACGTAAAAACATTCCCAAGTTCAATGGGGATGGGAAGCAGCATCCTGATGAACACATTGCATCTTTCTTCGTAGCATGCGGTGTCCTCGGAGTAGCTCACGAAGATGTCTCTATTAGACTCTTCTTTGAAACGTTGCACGGTGCAGCAGCTGAATGGTTTTATCACCTTCCGAATGCGTGCATCACAAACTGGGCTACCATGCGGACCAAATTCGAAGCATGTTTCAAACCAGCTGAAGATTCTCATGCTTTGTTAGCTCAACTTACCCATATGAAGAAGGAATCGCATGAACCCATGCGAGACTTCGTGGCGAAGTTTAACAAGCTGATCCGGAAGATTCCAGAAATAGCTGTACCTACTCCAGAAAATTAGAAATGCTTCTTCATTAATGCTCAGCCTCCTGATGTAAGCTTTTTATTAAGAAGGTCGGCTATCCCAGATTTGGCTATCGCTCAGTCAACAGCTATTGAAATAGAGGATGATCTCATTTTGGCCGGAAGGATCAGAAAAGATGTACCCAAACCTAAAAATCTAGGTTCTTCCCAAGGTAATACTGATCCTATGATTCAAAAAATGGCTAATGATTTGATTTCTTTAAAAAAGAAAATGTCTCAACAGGTGAGCAATGTTCTGTATCGGGATATCCCTAGATGGAATTTCAATAACAACAATGGTGCGCTCTGCCAGAGATAGGCCACGGTTAACTCCTGCTCAACCGAGGCTAGCAATCGAAGCTCCTCCTGTTAACACGGTAGTAGAAATAGTTAAAGAAGAGGATGAACCAGAAGAACAAGATTCCCCCGAGGATTTTGAAGCTTCAGGATATGCTGATGAGTCTTATGAAGATTCGGTTGGCGACTCCAGCATTGGGTATTTGGAATACGAAGAAGATGAATGTATGCCAGATGGTCAGTCATTTGCTGTCTTCACTTGAT
Source organism: Taxus chinensis (assembly GCA_019776745.2). Classification (NCBI taxonomy): domain Eukaryota; kingdom Viridiplantae; phylum Streptophyta; class Pinopsida; order Cupressales; family Taxaceae; genus Taxus; species Taxus chinensis. Next base: position 644,990,999 of record CM034151.1, read on the forward strand.
CCCAATCTCAGAATCCAAGAAAACCTCTTGAAAACCCCAAGGAGAAGAACAAGGAACCTCCCATAGCCATAGTTAAGAGAGGTACTCCTATTTCAGCACAAACTGAAAGAGAAGTCACCAAAAAGGCAACTTCCCCTCATTCTCTTTCTCCTAAGGTCAGTGCCCCAGCTCAAGCTCATGTGATTAGAACTGAGCCTACCATCACCCCTTCTTATACTACTTTTGACATTATCGATCATGCAAAGAGAACCAAAATCCAAATGTCAGAAGTAGAATACCTTCAATCAAATCCTGAACAGTTTGAAAAACTTGCCAAATTCATCAGAAGTAAAGCAGTTGTTCCCCCACCTTCAAAAGGTCTCCTTCCAAATCCTACTCAACCCCCACCTTAGAACAATCTGACCTCTGCTTCTTCTTCGGGAAAGATTGAACCATTTTATTTGTCTTTACTTATAAATAGGGTTTAAACTCAGCAATTGCATCATTGACTCAGGGGCCTCCGACAATGTTATGCCCGTGAAAGTAGCTCATGCCCTTGGGCTTACTTTGACTAAGTCATATGGACGGTGTTACTCCATGGAAACCAAACAAGTTCCTTTGATTGGTCAAATAAAAGATGCACAGTTTGCATTCGTTGCCTTCCCAGAGAAGAGAGTGAAAATGACCATTCTAGTTGCTGACATCCCTGCAGCTTACGGTATCCTCTTGGGTAGAGGTTTTTGTAAAGATGTCGGAGGTGAGATTAATATGGATTGGACCAAGGCCAGGATTCCAGTCAATGGGGTTTATCATGTTCTCCATCCCGAACCTCAGGCGAGGTATTTGGTAACTAAATCAGATGATCCTAAAGCTCAAATTCTTTTCGAAGATGCTAGCTTCGGAAATTATTTCATGACTTCAGAGATACCAGCTGTGGATGTCAAGGAAGAAGATCCTAATGCTATTTGGACCCTTGAATTCGATGGTAGTTGCTCAACCACTGGATCGGGTGCTGGTGTGGTTCTTATATCTCCTAATTCCAAGATTTTCCCATCAGCTTACAAATTACAATTTGACAATACTAATAACACGGCTGAATATGAAGCTCTGTTACTAGGATTAGAAATGGCCAGACAAAAGGGAATTCGAAATCTCAAGGTTCAAGGGGATGTGGAGCTGATTGTCAACCAGGTCAAGGGACTCTATCAGGTAAAAAATGATCGCTTGAGACATTACAGGAACAAAGTTTGGGATAATATAGAATGCTTTGATGCATTCTCTATTAAGGTAGTTTTGAGAGATTATAACGACAAGGCTGATTCTTTGGCCGTGTCTGCATCCCTCCTTCTCCCTCATCCCCAGTTCAAACAAGATACGTACACCATTGAGATTGTGTACCATCCCAGTATCCCAGATAATGCGGCTCACTGGCAAGTGTTCAATGACGATCAACAGGTGTTGGCTTTTCTAGAAAAGACTGACAATTTCAGTGAGCTATACTTTGAAGGTTCGGAATCAGCTTTCCATGAATCTATCTCAGATCCATATCAAGAGGTTGATGGTGAGTTTATTCAGCTTAAAGGAAACAAGATACCCAAAGGTCTGGTTTCTCTGGAGGGTTTGTTTGACAAGCATGATCGTTTTATTCAAAACAAGAGACAAGTTGAAGGAGCTTCTTCCTCGGAAGTAGATCAAGTCAATCTAGGTTCGTCTGATCAACCTCGGATGGTGAATATTGGGAAATGTTGTTCCCCTGAAGAGAAATCAAAATTCACTTCACTCCTGAAAAGATACATGGATGTGTTAGCCTGGTCTTATGCAGATTTAAAATCCTTCAAGCCCAAAGACGTACAACACAGTATCCCTTTGAAGCCTGATGTGAAACCATACAGGTAGAAGCAAAGACATTACAACCCCAAGATCTCAGGGACTATCCTTGTGGAAATTCAGAAAATGTTAGATGCCAGAATTATTTTTACAATCCATCACTCCACCTAGATTGCTAACATCGTCCCTGTCAGGAAGAAGAATGGCGAAATCCGAATTTGTGTTGACTTCCGGAACCTGAATCAGTCTTCATTGAAGGAAAACTATCCCTTGCCTATCATGGATCAGGTGTTACAAACTGTTACTCGATCAGAAATGCTATCCATGCTCGACAGATTTTTAGGATATAATCAAGTTGAGGTAACTACGGAGGATCAACACAAGACAACCTTCACAACCCCATGGGGTACCTTTGCTTACAGGAGGATGCCTTTCGGCTTGATCAATGCCGGAGCCACCTTTCAGAGAGCTATGGACTTGGCATTCAGAGACCTGATGGGAAAAGTCATAGTGGTATATTTAGATGACTTGACCGTTTTCTCTAAAAAATGGAGTGATCATTATGATCATTTAGAGCAAGTACTTTTGAGATGCAGGCGTCACAGGATTTCATTAAATCCTAAGAAGTCCATGTTTGGAGTGACCAAAGGAAAGATGCTGGGTCATATCGTGACTAAAGAAGGAACCAAAATCGACCCAGAGAGAGTAAAATCCATTCAAAGCCTTTCCCTACCCACAAGTAAAACTGGGGTTCATTCATTCTTTGGAAAGGTCAATTTCCTAAGAAGGTTCGTACCTGATTTTGCTGATAAAACTAAGGATATCCTTGGGATGATGAAAGGCAAAGTCCCATTTCGATGGAGTACTGAAGGGAAGCTTGCTTTTGATGAAGTCAAAAGGGCAGTTGCTCGTGCTCCTATCCTAGTATGTCCAGATTTCAAAAAAGATTTCATCATGTATAGCTACGCCTCTGCTCACACAGTGTCGGCCATCCTGATGCAGAAAAACGGGGAGGGCATTGAAGCTCCCATCACTTTTATGAGCTGTCCATTGAAGGAACATGAATTAAAGATGTCACAAATCGAAAAGCATGCTTATGCAGTGGTACGAGCAGTGAAACATTTCAGGTACTATGTGCTGAACTCCCATACCCTCGTTCTCATTCCCGACACTGCCGTTAAATCCATTTTGACTCAACAAGAGCTGGGGAGCCAATGAGGTACCTGGATAGCTAAAGTTCAGGAGTATGACTTGGACATCAGTCCTACCAAGTTGGTATGAGGAAGGGGCCTGTGCCAATTGATCGTAGAAAATCATGCCGAAGCAGAATGTGAAAGGACCCAAGATACTTCCTCAGAGTTGCCCATGGTGCTTTTCGTGAGTACAACTGATGAATGGTACACGGATATTGCTTTCTTTCTAACTTATGGTGAATGCCCCCCACATTTAAGCCAAAAGGAGAAGAGGACGGTCAAGTTAAGATCTGCGAGATACCTCCTGTGGGATAATGGGATATATAAGAAAGGTATTGATGGTGTTATCCTGCGCTGTGTTGATAAATCACAATAGTTAAAGTTGTTAGAATCCTTCCATAGCCTAGCATGTGGAGGACATTTCTCATCCTTGGTAACAGCTTATAAGATCCTGTGGGCTAGGTACTATTGGCCTACTCTTTTCTGGGATTCCGCCGAGTGGGTGTCCAAGTGTGAAGCTTGTCAACATTTCGTTGGTCGTCCCAAGCTAGCAGCTCTCCCCTTGAAGCCCGTAGTGGTTGAAGAACCTTTTCGCCAGTGGGGAATTGACTTCATTGGAACATTGAATCCTGCCTCTAGTGCTGGACATAATTACGTGCTAACTACTACAGACTATTTTACCAAGTGGGTGGAAGCCGCACCAATCAAGCAAGCAACCTCAGAAGCTGTGTGCAAGTTCCTTAAAGAAAATATAATTGTCAGATTCGGTGTGCCTCACAAGATTGTGGCTGAAAATGCCTCCAATTTCTCATCGCATGAGTTGACAGAATTTTTCTATGGATTTGACATCACTCTAGCTCACTCATCTGATTATTATCCCCAAGGCAATGGGCAAGCTGAGTCCAGCAACAAGAACCTGGTTACCATAATTAGAAAGCTAGTAGATGAAAACCAGAGGACATGGCACAAAGCATTGTATGATGCATTGTGGGTTGATCAGATTACCCCAAAGCGAGCTATAGGAATGTCTCCTTTCCAAGTGTTGTACGGGATTGATGCTGAGATTCCTATATTAGTAGAATTGCCAGCCTTACAGTTGGCCAAAGCAGTCGAAGATGTGACTTTTCAAAATTCTATCGAGAAAAGGGTTATGTACCTAGCTAGGCTAGAGGAGGAATGGAGCAAGGTGGTTGATCGTATTGCAGACCATCAAAGCAAAGTAAAGAAATTTTTTGACAAGAAATCAAGGCAACTTCATTTCCAAATTGGAGACCTGGTGTTGCTTTGGGATAAGAGGAGAGAGTAGAAAGGAATGCATGGAAAGTTTGACTCTTTGTGGAAAGGACCTTTTAAGATTCATCAGCTGAGTGGTGAAAATAGTTTCCATCTATCATACCTTGATGGAGAGTTACTTCCTTTTCCTTTCAACGGTCAACACCTGAAGTTGTTCCATCATTAATGCAAGACGCTCTTTTGCATTGTACATACTTTATTTTCTGTCGTGTGTTTGCTTTTAGTCTTCTTTCTTTTCTTGTTTTGTTTTTCAGTTTTCTTCTTTTCTGACTCCGTAGCCCAATGGATAAAGCCAGAGATTCTGAGTTCTCTTCCTTTGATATCACAAAGAAAGTCCCCAACTAGAGCCAGTTGTTATCTCATTTTTGAGTTTACGCCAAAAACCAGATAACCCTAAGAAATTTTTGAGCTGGTTTTCTAAAAATTACCTTTCAAAGAGATAATCGGGTTTTCGGGTTTCAAAAGCAAGACAACATGTGTCTTGGATGCTTCATGTCGTGTGTTCCCCGAAACCTGAAACCCGCATCAAGTAAGGTGAGTTAGGTTTGCGGATCTTCTAAGCATCAAAACATGCCTTCGTCAAAACATGCTTCATGTCGCATGTCTTCCGATCCCCGAAACCTAGTTTACTCCTTTGTTTCGGGTTTCCAAGGCTATCAAACATCATGCTTCATGTCGATTGTTTCCTGCAACCCGAAACCTGAATTACTCTAAAAACCTGTGTCGGGTTTCTGGATATCCCAAGCATGCTAACATGGCATTAATGCCGAGTTGTTGGGTAGTTAGCACGTGTCAACTGAAGTGTATTAAATGTGAATTTTCTTATATTTATTCGGATTTCCATGTCATTTTTACTAGACGTACTTTTTACCTCATGGATTTTTGCGCATGCATCTTCGACCCTGAAACCCGAAACTTGCCTCTGTGCCCGATTGCATTACTCTTTTTTTATCATTCTTTGTCCTGGTTGAAGGTATTTTTCTTCATTCTTTGTTTGTGGTTTTTGTGGATTAATTGTGTAAGGAATTCTTCCAAGTTTCTTATCAGGGTTGTTTTGGGGTTTTTATCTTTTCCATTTTGGGGGTTGTTCTCTAAAATCAGGTTTATGTTTTAGGGTTTTCCCCCTTTGGAATTAGCACTTTGTTTTATCCCTCAGAATGTTGTTATAATTAAAAATATGTTTGGGATATAAATGGTGAAGGAAACCCATATGTTTCAACTCAACAATTACCCTATTCCCTCTTCTTAGGTTTCGCAGGGTGTTTTGAAGTGTTCAAAACCCGTAGTATATCAGAAAATATAAAGTGTCAGGTTTTTCGAAGTCTCCGGTATCCTCCCAGCGTGTTGGGTTATTTCAAGCCTCCGGCATCTCCAGTGTGTCGGGATTTCTGAACTCCCCAACATCCTCCTCAGTGTGTCAAGTTTTTCCACCTTTCTAGCATCTCCAGTGGGTTGGGGTTTTCGCAGTGTTCAACATCTCCTGATCTCTGACACTCTCATCCTTCAAAATCCCTCATGTCAGACCCTAGTCCATCACAAGAAAATACTGAAAAGTCAGGGAGGATGAAATAAAAATTAAGGAAGGTGGAGTCCCCATCCTATACTGACTGTAATTTTGACATCCGAGATATAGAGCTCGGAAACATGGATATGGAGGATTTTTGGAATAGGATCAAGAGCCCTTCTCAAACTCCATGGATGAAATCGATAGTCGGCAGTGGCCTACCTCTTGTGGTAGGCTTCCCTATGTCCGCTCAGTGCCTCGAGTTCATCTTGGGCTGTACTTCAAATTATGACTCTGCTTCTCATTCTGTGAAAAACCAGGTGGGAGAAGTTGTGATCAAATTGGACGGAGGTTACATTGATGACCTTCTTAAGCTGCCTAATTTTTAAGAATATGGAGATATGGATCTCAAGTCAGCCCAAAAATCTTAGGATAATGTTCAGGAGGATTACATCAAGCACGTGAATAAGAAGTTCCTAATCAAAGCCAAACCAGTTGTTTCGAGGTTCCCAAAACTTGTTCCTAGAAGTGATTTCATTCAGGAAATCAATGATATCATTACTCTGTTGAGTCAAGTTTTTTGTTTCCCTGAATCAAATGTTTTCCAGGGATGGATGTACCAGTTCATGATCACTATTAAGAAGAATCAACAGGGAATTGATTGGGGTACTCTTATCAGTAATGAGATAGATTCTCAAATGACAACAATCCTGTCTACAGGAAAAATTTTCATGTCCTCGTATGTCACCTATGCAGCGGATGGTATGAGGAATTATCTCGGGTTGGACACCAAGGGAAACAAGATAGTGGAACATGTTTATCAATATTTCCCTCAGATGAGAAGAAAAGGGTCTCAAGACCAATTCAGAACGGTAAACGATGACTTCTTTTATGAGAACATCTGCAGGTTAAGTCCCGAACTGAGGAAAACAAGAGTATCTGATGAAGCATGGGCTGAAGTTTCAAAATGGGGTTGTGTCTTCTTGTAATTTAAGAAGTTCACATATCTTCAAGTAGTCATGTACCCAGGGGATCCTTTCCATTTTCCCAGATATCCAGGGGACAAACTAATCTTGATGGAGTTGGTCAGGAAATTTTTGGATTTTCACAATTTCCAACAAATTAAACACAAGGCCGTCGTATCTTTCCCAATTTCTATTGGAAGGTATATTTGTCCAAAAGTGGTGAAAGCCAAGAACGTTCTCCATGAGCTTCAAGATAAATTAAAGAAGCACATGAAGCCCCGAGACAGGTTTGATATTCGAGGAGTCCTCAAGGTGTATGGAACTCTGCACCTGTACAGACCAAGCATAGAGGACATCTGGATTGATCTACGTGATGAGGTTGCTATCCGAAGAAAAGATCATAGCATATTGACACTTGCTGAGATTCAAACACTTGAGCTTGCTAACTTACCAGAAGGTACTAGTGATAATGAAAGTGTTCTGGACCTTTCCTATGATGGACTGAATCAAGATTAATATGTTTTCCCACCTATTGATTGGTCAATCAGTGAAAAAGCCACCATTACAGATAGGTCAGCTCTGATTCTTGCACGCACCAAAGCATGGCTCACCTCTTGGGGAATGAATTTTAAAGATGATAATTTTTCAAAGTTTGTTGCTTCAGAGGCGGGGCCCTCCAAAAAGGGAAAAGACAAAAGATATTCTAAGGGTCCTATAAAGGTCAAGTTTGTCAAGAAGAGAAGAGAAGGAAAACTATCTTCGATTATTTCTCCAGTTGAAACGGGTGAATGTGCCAAAATCACCAACGCCACCAAAAATAGGAGAAATTTCTTTGGAAGGAGAAGGAAGCTAGCCTCTGGTTTCACCATTTGTTGACTACCCAACTGAAGAGACCTTATCTCTTGCATCCCAGGCCTTGGAGTCTGGATCTGTGCTTCCTCCTTCACAACCACTTCTACCTCCTCATTCCCCATCGAATTCTTCAATTATGGCAAGCATTTTCTCTGGACTCTCACCCCTCTCTACTGGTACCAAAGTAATCACCAACATGCCCCCTCCTATGCCTCTTTTTATTGAATCTGCTGCCACACTGGTAACTTTACCCACTTTGCCATTAGATCCCTCTCCTCTTGAAAGTATGATACCAACTTCTACAATAGTGGAAACTCTCTCTGACATGCCTCAATGGCTACTCAAGCAAACTCCAAGGAAGAGGAAGGTGATTGTACCCATACCAGCCTTTGATTTTAGCTCACTCAAGGCCTCTACTACTAGATCAGCCAAGAAACCCAAAATAGTTTCAAGGGTTTTGGTGGACACTTCAGGGCATAAGTTTGTAGATATCACCACTCCTGCGACTAAAAAAACCAAAGAGGACACAACAACCTCTGACTATTAGATAACCAGGGTGACTCTAGGAGAGGTGACAATGGAAGGAGCACAACAGGATGCACGGGATGCCACAAACGTGCTGTGCCAGAAGTTGAAAGAATCAAAAGACAGCAGAGATGAGCTTAAAGGAAAGGTGGAGCAGTTGACTGAGGTTTTACTTAAGATCTCAAAACCCCTTAAATCCATACCATCTTCCTCTATCCCTGTCGTATTCGATTTCTCATCAGTGCCTATGATTGAGAAGATTAATAAAAAAGAAAGGGTGGTCGATGAATGGATCCAAAGACTACTCCAACAGGGGAAGGAAGTGATTCAAGACATCGTGGAAGTCTATCAATCTTTGGGGAACATTCAGATTGATGGAGAGAAGATGGACGATGATTTCTCCTAAGAAATTAGACATCTTGATTTGACTTTTGAAGCTCTCTAGGCATTAAATCAAATGCCATCACACCTCTTGGTAGAAGAAGGCATCATCCCACATGTGGATAAGCATTTCCAGCTGACCAAAGCCATCAGGTTTAGGGTGAAGATTCTCAACGAAGCCAGCAGTAAATTGAGAGAATCAAGAGATCAGTTGATCAATGGCAAGAGCGACCTGGAAAAAGAACTCTTAAAAATATGTGTAAAAGTGTCAGTTGGAAACTCAAGCATCCTATCAGCCGATGATCTTTTCACACAAATCCAAGAATCTATTCAACATGAACCAACTGACGGATCTGGTATTGAAATCATCTACAGGTTTGTAAAGATTGAACATTCTTTGGAGGCCTTGAGAAATCTCAACAAAAGATTGAAAAAGCTTTCCGTGGCACTCACGAAACGTGTGAAGTCTTGAGTGATCATTCCACTGCGCTTGTTGAAAATGAGATGCAAGGTATAATCTGTAAGTTCTAAGAATTTTGGAACAAACAGGCTCAGTTGGAGGAAGGGAAAGATGAGGAAGAAAAAGACGACGATTCAGACTGAGTCTTGATGTTTCATGTCATTTCAATCTTGAAATTGAAAAGTATAAGGCACAGTTGGTTGTGAAGGGTTACTCTCAAGCTGAGAGTATTGATTATGGTGAGATATTCTCTCGTATTGCTAAAATGAAATCCATTCATTTTTTAGTATCTATTGTAGTAGCTTATGACCTAGAGGTTGAATAAATGGATTTGAAAACTACTTTCCTTCATTGTGATTTGGAGGAAGAAATCTATATGACACAGCCAGAGCATTGCATGGTGAAAGGTAAAAGTAAGATGGTTTGTAACTTAAAAAAATCCCCATATGGCCTTAAACAAAGTCCTAGGATGTGGTCCCAAAAGTTTGATTCGTATGTGTTGAGTTTGGGGATTGTGCGGTCTAAATCTGATCACTATGTATATTTTAAACCTAATGGTGATTTTTTCCTAGTAATTACTATATATGTTGATTACATTGGGAAAGGAAAAGGTTTTATTACAGAATTGAAATATCAGCTCTCTACGAAATTTGAAAAGAAAGATCTTGGTGCAGAAAAACACAAACTTAGGATGGAGATTAGAAGAGATCGTGAGAACAGAAAGCTATGGCTTGGCCAGGGTAAGTATGTTTGTTCTGTTTTGCAAAGGTTCAACATGTAGGATTGTAAACCACTTTGTGTTCCTGTTACTTTGGGAACGAAGCTCTCAATTTCACAATGCGCTTCATCCCCATTAGAGATGGAAGAAATGAGAAAAGTGCCTTACCAAAGTGTAGTTGAAAGCTTAATGTATGCTATGGTATGTACATGACCTGACATTGCCCAAGCAGTGGGAGTTCTTTCTCGTTTTATGTCTAATCCTGGAAGAGTGCATTGGGATGCCGTTAAGAAGGTCTTTAGATATTTGCGGGGTACATTAGAGTATTCTATATGTTTTCATGGAAGAGGAGATCAACATTCCCTACGTATTCATTGTTTTGTGTATTCAGATTGGGCCAGTGATGTTGATAGTAGAAGATCCACCAGTGCATATGTGTTTACTTCTAATGGTGTTGCAATTAGTTGGATGAGAAAGTGACATGTTGTGGTCACTTTGTCCACTACTGAGGTAGAGTACATGGTAGCTACTCATGCCTATAAAGAAGTCATTTTACTAAAGCGTTTGTGTTTAGATATTGGATTGAAACATGGCATAGTTACAATGTATTGTGATAGTCAAAGTGCAATCTACCTTGCGAAGAACCTGACTTTTCATGCCAGGACCAAACACATTGATGTTCAATATCACTTCATGAGAGATATGGTCAAGGATGGTAGGGCAAAGCTGGAAAAGGTAAAGATAGTTGTGAATGTTGCAGATGCATTAACTAAGCCCATGAGCATAGTGAAATTTAGGTGGTGTTTCGAGTCTATGGGCCTCTCGGCCCCTAGCAATTGATCCATGATGGTATCTTTCCCTTGAATATTATAAGGTATTCGACCAGTGGGAGATTGTTGGAAATAAGGTGTCTCAACCTTGTTTGGTTTATTTAGTCATTATTTTCTTATAGCCGTTTCACATTGTCAGTGCTGTAAAAATATAAATAGGAGTTCTCAAAAGATTCCCATATGATAGTATATCATGGAAGGACTGTTTTTAGAGATATTACGAATTTTTTTATGACATCTATAAGGGTCAAAAATAGGGGAGAATATTGTGACGTGAGATCCTAATTTTAGACCGAAATATTTCTCTTTAATGTTATCCACCTCATGAGAGGTTTGGCACGTGGTTTTGTAAACCATAGATGGTTTCTTGTATAACCAAAGGTCTATAAATTCAAGGCTTGGAGAACTAATTTATGTGGTGATATTTGTAAGCATTGTAAAGTTGGAATCCTCGTATAATTGTTTCTAGTGATACTCCTCTAAGAAACTTGCTCTGCAAGTGTATGTAATCTTGTTATTAGATTTGAAATACATTGAGTGGTATTTTGGAGCATGGGGTTTTTTATCTAAAAGGATTTTCCCCACGTATATATGTTTTTTGTGTTCTTGTTATGAATATGTTGCTGATATTTCTATAAATTGTTTGCTATGTTGAAAGTTTTACATAATATCTCTCCTTAAGATTAGTGTAGTAAGTTTTTCCGTTACTCTTAATTTCCTATCAACATCCCCATGACCGCCTTTGGCTGCACCCCCATACAACAAAGTGGGTCCATAGGTCATACCACTCCATCATGAATATTATGACCCTATTCCATCACATCACAACATTATAACCAGCATATCAATCAGTTTTAATATCCAAGTGACATCAATCCCAAGCCTTGAGATAGCAGGGAAAAATTTTAAACTACGCAAGGAAAATTTAAAACTAAGAAAAATAATGGCTAAATAGTCGCAGTAATGAAAAGGCCTGTTGTTACCATTAAATAAAATTAAATTCCAAAAATTTAAGAATACATCAATCAAGAAAATTTCTTATTTTTTTTTTTACAAAAAAGAGAAAATGATCAAGTTATGAATAAAATATGAACATAGAAAAATCACATTATGATCAAGAGAAAGAAGAATATGAATGGATAGATGAGAAGATAGAAAATCTATTAAAATGATGTAGACCACTCGATGGAAACTATCATTGATGGGAATGTAATTGATATTACTATTCAATGTTTTCTCATTTCATTATGTGGAAGTACATTAATTTTCAATATTGTTATGTAAAGATTTCAAAAAAACACAATTTATTGGTAGTAATTCAAGATGTGGAAAAGGTGATTGTTTTAATTTTGTATGACATGGAGTAGTGTAGAATGTTGTTAAGGGATGTAGTCCGAGAAGAAGCGCAAATGCATGGGAAGAGGAAAAAAATAAGTGGTCTATTGAAGGGTCTAAGAAAATTGGAAAGAATACAAGAGAATATTATAAATAATGCAAAGGAAAGTGAGACAACACAATAGATGGGGAAGCTTAGGTGCTAAAATGGGGAAGGAGAAACAAATTGCAATTAGGAATAGAATAGTAAGAGTTAGCAAGGAAGGAGGAAAGGGACCTTATGAAGAGATATATGAAAAAGAGAAGCAGAAAAGCAAAGTGACCAAGAAGGTGTGGAGTAAAGTGTTGACCATGATAGGAGTGAATAATAGGATATGAAGAGAAACATTGAGCCTAATTTTGGAAAAGGGAAAAGGATAAACAGAACCAATGAAAAGGAAACATGATGATTAGAAATAATTAGGAGTAGACTAATGGGGTAATTTCAAATTATTCTTGAGAACCTATTTTAGAGACTATGGTATTATAAAAAAAGTAGAGAAGTACTCCTTAATGAGGAATTCATAAAATATCCACACACGCTGTTAGAAGATGAAACTACCCCTTTTCTAGTATAAATGACCCTTCATCTAGATAGAGCATTGATAACTTTAGATTATGTAAAACATAACGAGAATATTAAAATATTATAAGAATTACATCAGAAGATGAGTTAGACATATGCATTACAAATAACATTAACAATAGTTTTTGTGGAATTATTTGTGGAAGATATTATGAGGGAACTAGACTGTTCCTTGAGTAGATATCATTTGTGAATACTGTCTATTATTGGGAGTAAGATATGAGTGGAGATTGTAGTAATATTTGTTATATGAATCCAAATTACAAAGTAGTATTTCCATAACACTTAGAATATAGAAGCAATTTATCACATTATGAAGAAGGAAAGTGAAAATCTTGTAAGGAGAGTGTAACTATAGGTGTGATTAACAACCAATCTAGTGTGTAGCAAAATCCAAGTTTGAGTAGTGATTCAATGTAAACTAGTACACACAATAATTGTAGAGGTCAATTACATGGTGTAGGAATAAATATATCACATATTCATAAACTCTATGTAAACCTACAACCTTATGTTAGGTTCTCTAATATAAAACATTATTTTGTAACTTTTAATATGTAATGCGGTTCAACGGGAATGAAAAATGAGAATACTAAAAAATATGATCACATATCAAAATTACATGGCATGGATTTAGAATTCATATACTCTATGAAATTGAGTGAGAAGACATTAAAAGAAGTGTGTTATTATCTTAACTAAGAATTCAGAAATGTGTGTGTGCCTGTCTATTCAATATTTATATTGCATTAAATAGAATCCTATAAAACTTGCAATGGAAGATAACATGATGATTTTTGATGTAATGAAAGTATTATTCTTAACTTTGATGAGTACATTAAGTATACTTTTTTTGTGAAGGAAATGCACAATAGATATAATAATATCTATTATGTGACTATGTAGACCAAACATTCCACAAAGGTATGGGAAATTGAATCTACTAAAAGAATAGAAAATATTTAAGACTATGGTTAATGGTGATAGCGTTGCAGTAACTCGAAATAAAAAAATGTAAATTTGATGTTGTAATGTGAAGATTAGAGGAGTTATGAGAAGAAAATAAATCAAGATTGACCATGTGGTGCACAATGTATAGAGATAAACGAGACTGTAAAAATTTATTGTAAAAAATACTAGATAATTAACCATTATTTTCATAATATGGTTCATGACAATATTATAAAATTTATATGGTATAGAGATACCCACTGATAAAATGCCAATTTATACAACATTATTTGCAACAACCTCAAAACATAGTATGTATTTTACACACACACACACACACACACACACACACACACACACACACACACACACACACACACACACACATTCCATGAAACTAAGGACTGTACGACATTCATGGTTCTAAGAAAAGAAGTAAAAAGTAATGTCTTTCCAGTATAGATGCAATTAGATATAAAGTAAAAAATAATTATTCTAGAGGTAGAAAAGGCTACATCTCGAGTGAATATGTAGTGGGATCCTGTTGGAAATAAGGTGTCTCAACCTTGTTTGGTTTATTCAGTCAATATTTTCTTACAACCATTTTTCATTGTCACAAAAAAAAAAATAGAAATAGGAGTTGTCAAAAGATTCTCATATGATATTATATCATGGAAGAGATATTTTTAGAGATATTATGACAAATTTTATGACATCTATAAGGGTCAAAAACAGGGGAGAATATTGTCGACGTGTGAGCTTAATTTTAGACTGAAATCTTGCTCTTTAATGCTATCCACCTCATGAGAGGTTTGGCACATGGTCTTGTAAACCATAGATGGTTTCTTGTATAACAGAAGGTCTATAAATTGAAGGCTTGGAGAAGCAATTAGTGTGGTGAGATTTGCAAGTACTGTAAAGCTGGAATTTTATTAGAATTGTTTATGGGGATACTCCTATAAGAAACTTGCTCTGCAAGTGTATGTAATCTTGTTATTAGATTTGAAATACATTGAGTGGGCTTTTGGAGTGTGGGGTTTTTTATCCAAAAGGATTTTCCCACGTATATCTGGCGTTTGTGTTGTTGTTATGAATGTGTTGCTGATATTTCTGTAACTGTTTTACTATGTTGAAAGTTTTGCATGATATCTCTCCTCAAGATTAGAGTCAGAAGTTGGTTCACTACTATTAATTTCATATCAAGTGGTGTCATAGCATGATAACCTTTGGTTTCATATTATGGGTTTTTGGGTTTTTTTTTGCTAATTCTGGGTTTGAGTGGGAGCTTGTGTAAAGGATACTTTGTTATCTGGCTGCAGATATTTTTCAAATGGAGAGCACATCTGAGAGGATTGATGTAGAGAATTTTTTTGGCACAAAATTTGAAATGTGGAAGCTAAAGATGGAAGATCTATTGGTTGATCGGGATCTATGGGATGTAGTGGATGAGAAGATCCATAGGCCTACGGATCCAATTTTGGCTGCAACATATGATGTAATGGATAGAAAAGATAAAGGTCTTATTAGACTATGTCTTGTAGATTCGATCCTGATAAATTTCCATGAAGAATCCACTTCGAAGAAGCTTTGGAAAAATATGTTTGAGATATACCAAGCTAAGTCTCTAGTAAATAATATTTTCTTGAGGAAGAAGTTGTATTTCTTGAGAATGGAAGAAGCTGGACAAATATCTGAGCATCTGAAAAAATTCAATACGTTGGTGGCTTAGTTGAGATTGGTTGGGGTTAAGATGGATGAAGAAGAAAGGTGCTAAACTATGTTGGTTTCATTTCCAAACTCATGGGACAGCCTAGTCATGGCCATTGGGATCACTTCAGTCACTCTGAAGATGGAGGATGTTGTTGGTTCTCTACTCTCCAAAGAGATGAGAAGGAAGGTCTCTTTGAATGCCAAAGAGGCTTTGAGTGTTCAAGGAAGAAAAAAAGAACGAGGAAAAGATGAGAAGAAACATGGCCATTCCAAGAATAAGTGGAGATAAAAATCCCCTAGTAAGTCTAAGGTGATATGTTGGAACTGTGGAAAATCTGGACACTTCCGAAGGGAATGCAAAGAAGAAAAGAAAAAGAAAAAGAAGAAGCATGATCCTGATTTTGAGTCTGAAAAGGAAGATGGAGATGCCTTTATTGTAGCTTTGGCCACTCATGTAGGTGATAATGCATGGTTGATAGACTCAGGTGCATCTTTCCACATGACCCCTAACAAAAACTTGTTTAAAGTAAGTATGAAAACTATGATGGTGGTAAGGCGTATTTGGGTGATAACTCTTTCCTTGAAATTATTGGTTGTGGTAGTATTCATGTGAATTTTTCTAATGGTAGAATTAGAAAATTTGATGTTGTCTTGCATATCCCAAGACAAGCAAGAAATTTATTATCTGTTAGCAAACTAAAAGATCTGTAGGTGTGCATGTATAGTTTTTCGAAGAAGGTGTGAAAATGGTGAGAGTTGCTATGGTGATAGCAAGAGGAAGTATATTGGGTACATTATACCAACTTGATGTATGCATGGTTGAGTGTAATAACACTTCGAATAAAACTAAGCCGGTAACTATTTCACTAAAAAAGAATAGGGTTTCCTCCTCTGCGGATGGTCGTGGCTTTTGGGTACCCAAGGGTGGTTTGTCTACCGAATCAAAATTACCTGTAGAGAAGACCATGTTATGGCACCAAAGGCTTGACCACATTAGAGAGAAGGATTTAAAATCCCTGAAAAATAAGAACCTCGTTGAGGGGATAAATGATTGCAATTTAGAGTTTGATTTCTGTGAGCATTGTATTTATGGTAAACAAAATCACATTCAGTTTTACTCGTATACTAATAAGTCTTCATGTATCTTGAATCTAATCCATTTAGATGTATTTGAACCTCTTAAGGTTGCTTCTATTGCTAAATTAGTTTATTATGTTACTTTTAGTTATGATTTTAGTAGGAGAACTTGGGTATATTTTTTAAAGAGTAAATCTAAAGTTTTTAGTCTTTTCAAGGAATTTAAGGCTATGGTTGAAACTCAAACTAGGAAGAAAATTAAGTTTTTGAGATCTAATAATGGTGGTGAGTATTATTTTGTAGACTTTGACAGATTTTGTATAGATTGCGGGATTAAAAGACAAAAGTCAACTTCGTATTCTCTGGAGCAGAATGGAGTGACAAAAAGAATGAACAAAACGTTGATGGAAAAGGCTAGGAGCATGTTGATTGGAGCTGATTTAGAAAAGTGGTTTTGGGCTTAAGATGTTACCACTGCTTGTTATTTGATAAATAGATCTCCTACATCAATGCTTGTTGATAAAATGCCAATGGAGGCGTGGTCAAGGAAAAATCCTTCAATTAGATATATGAGAATTTTTTGATGTGAGGCATATGCACATGTGCCTAAGGAGAAGAGAACAAAGTTGGATTCTAAGGCTGTCAAATGTATCTTCATCGGATATGGCTATGGTGTGAAAGGATACAAGTTTTGGGATCCTGTTGGACAAAAGGTAATATACTCCAGAAGTGTTATTTTTAGAGAGATTAAATCTTTCCCTGTTAATTTTCAACCAGAACAACATAAAGAAAATGAAAAAAAATTGATGTGGTTCAACTTCCTTCTACACCTAAGAAATTTGTATCGAGACCCCAAAATAGACAAGAAGTTGAGGAGAGCTCACCAAGTTATAAAATCTTTAGAAGAGAAAGAAGAGGAGGAAGAATTGGAAGTATCTTCACCTCAGCTTGTTTGAAAGTCTACAAGGAAAAGGAAACCACCTGAAAGGTATGGGTATTCTCTTGATGATTGGAAGAGTATATTTGTTTTGAGTACTGACATTGATAAACCGAGATCTATATAAGAGGCTTTGGGTATGAATGATGCAAAGTCCTAAAAAATAGCCATGGATGAAGAGATGGAAACCCTGTAAAAGAATGATACATGGGACCTTGTACCATTTCTTGAAGGTCAAAAACCTATTGAATGTAAATGTGTGTTTAAGGAAAAGATTGCTTCAGATGGAAATGTTGAAAAGTATAAGGCACGGTTTGTTGCGGAGGGTTACTCTCAAGTTGGGCGTATTGATTATGGTGAGATATTCTCTTCTATTACTAAAATGACATCCATTCAGTTTTTATTATCTATTACAGCAACTTATGACCTAGAGGTTGAAAAAATGGATGTGAAAGCTTTTTTTCTTCATCGTGATTTGGAGGAAGAAATATATATGACACAACCAGAGCACTACATGGTGAAAGGTAAAAGCAAGATGGTTTGTAAGTTAAATAAATCCATGTATGGCCTTAGACAAAGTCTTAGGATGTGGTACCAGAAGTTTGATTCATATGTGTTGAGCTTGGGGTTTGTGCGGTCGAAATCTGATCACTGTGTATATTGTAAATTTGATGGTGATTGTTTCCTGGTAATTACTTTATATGTTGATGACGTGTTTTTTATTGGGAAATGAAAAGGTTTGATTGTAGAATTGAACACTCATCTCTCTAAAAAATTTGAAATAAAATATCTTGGTGCAGCAAAACACATACTTGGGATGGAGATTAGAAGATATCGTGAGAATAGAAATCTATGGCTTGGCCAGAATAAGTCTATTTGTTATGTTTTGCAAAGGTTCAACATGCAGGATTGTAAGCCACTTTGTGTTCCTGTTACTTTGGGAATGAAGCTCTCCATTTCAAAATGTCCTTCTTCCCCATTGGAGATGGAAGACATGAGTAGAGTGCCTTACCACAGTGCATTTAGAAGCTTAATGTATGCTATGGTCTGTACAAGACCAGATATTGCCCAAGTAGTGGGAGTTATTTTTCATTTTATGTCTAATCCTTGAAGAGTGCATTACGATGTAGTTAATAGGGTCTTCAGATATTTTTGGGATACATCAGATTATTCTATATGTTTTCATGGTAGAGGAGATCAACATTCCCTAGGTATTCATCATTTTGTGGATTTAGATTGGGCCGGTGATGTCGATAGCAAAAGATCCACCAGTGCATATGTGTTTACTATTAATGGTGGTTCAATCAGTTGGATGAGTAAGTGACAGGTTGTGGTCTCTTTGTACACTACTGAGGTAGAGTGCATGGTAGCCTTTCATACCTATAAAGAATCCATTTGGCTGAAGCGTTTGTGTTCAAATATTTGATTCAAACAAGGTGTAGTTACAATATATTGTGACAGTCAGAGCGCAATCTTCCTTGTGAAGAACCTGAATTTTCATGCCAAGACCAAAAACATTGATGTTCAGTATCACTTCATGAGAGATATGATCAAGGATGGAAAGGTGAAGCTGGAAAGGGTAGAGACAATTATGAATGTTGTAGATGCATTAACTAAGCCCGTGAGCACATCAAAATTTAGGTGGTGTTTCAACTCTATGGGCCTCTCAGCCCCTAGTAATTGATACATGATGGTATTTTTGCCTTGGCCCTTATAAGGTATTCGACAAGTGGGATATTGTTGGGAAATAAGGTTTCTCAACCTTGTTTGGTTTATTTTACTCAAGATTTTCTTACAACCGTTTCACATTGTCAGTGCTCTAAAAATAGAAATAGGAGTTGTCAAAATATTCCCATATGCTAGTATATCATGGAAGGGCTATTTTTGGAGATATTATGACATCTATAAGGGTCAAAAATAGGGGAGAATATTGTGGATGTGAGAGCCTAATTTTAGACCGAAATATTTCTCTTTAATGTTATCCACCTCATGAGAGGTTTAGCACATGGTTTTGTAAACCATAGATGGTTTCTTGTATAACCAGAGGTCTATAAATTGAAGGCTTGGAGAAGCAATTGGTGTGGTGAGATTTTCAAGTACCATAAAGTTGAAATCCTCGTAGAATTATTTCTTATGATACTCCTGTAAGAAACTTTCTCTACAAGTGTATGTAATCTTGTTTATTAGATTTGAAATACATTGAGTGGGATTTTGGAGTGTGGGGTTTTTTATCTGAAAGGATTTTCCCCACGTATATCTGGTGTTTGTGTTCTTGTTATGAATTTTTTGCTGAGATTTTTGTAACTGTTTTACTATGTTGAAAGATTTGCATAATACCACTCCTCAAGATTAGGGTAGGAAGTTGTTCCGCTACTCTTAAATTTCCTATCAGATCCTTCATCCACTCAAACATATACACAATGGAAGCTATAGTATCCATAATAATTTCTAATTTTGGCTTCGTCTTATCCACATAACACTATAGGCTAAATACCTCGTTTACCCCAGTAATCAATTATGTGGATCGCCCATCCACTATAAGGTCCCTATGGATGATATAAAAAATCATAATCAAGGATGTAATTCCACCATAGAGACCTTGTGTCTGAACAATAAGGAAAAAATTGATGGTGATCTTCAATGAAGGAAGATGAGACCTTAAACTCAAAGAAAAATATTGATATGATATCATTGTGCAGAGGATAATCACATTGCAATAAATATTCCCTCAAATCTAGATTGAGAAGTATATTGTGCATATTATATGATACATTCACAACATCAAAATGAGTATCGTCGTGTATTTATATAAGCAATGAAAAACTAAAAATGGCATACTGGAAAAAATGATTAATTTTGTGAAATTTGTGTCTCAAGTTGTTATAAGATCATAGAGAAAGGAACATGGATTAAGACTTGTGGAGATATTCAGTGCTCATAATATATGGTAAACATAAAATTATAGCTTATCCTAATTCAAAAAGATAATAAATGTTATTAAAACAGGTCAAGGGAATATTGGTTTCCATTTAGGAAAAATATGTCGGTACTCAAAACATAAGAGAGTACACATATATGAGAAAATGATGAGTATTTTCAATGGGTGGTTATCACACTAGATGATATTATCAATATAGTAATTGCATTGCAAAATGAAAATATCTCACAAAATAGATTTATTTTTTTAATATTATATTGAAAAGTACAACCAATAGCAATTATTAGTATAAGAATTTGATATAGTAAATAAATAACGTTAAACCTTGGGATGTAGATACTCCACTGAATGTAATTCTAAGATCATAAAAAATAAGGGATGCAAAAATTTAATTTTGGAAGTACTTTGAACATGATGTCGAGGTATACATGAGAAGCCATGGGTACTCCAATGTTACCTTATAGTGTTTTCACTCTAAATCTTGTAGCTTATGGAAGCTTGGATCCATTTGGCTAGTGGGAAGATGTGGAAATTTTGGTAAGGGAATTAATCATGTATGATGATTTTGAGTTCATTGATATGAATACTAACGAATCCCACTATCAACTATTTATTAGAAAAATTAGCTTGTAAATGGAACATGATAATAAATATAGTAATTGATAAAATGGATGCACATATGGAGGCCTCCATTATTTTCTTAACCATTAACATGGCTGCATATAATCCTCACATCATTCTTAGAGAGCCACCATCTCCATATGCATATCATACTGATAGTTGGTTCAAAGTAGAGCATCAAGAAATATTAAAGACCAAAAAATCAAGAAAATTAAGGGAGAAAAGGGACTATAATAATTGGTTGATTCCTATTAATGCACTTTAAAAGAATCCATTCTTTGAAGAAGACTTGTATACAACTAGATCTCCCACCAAATAAGAGATAGGAAAAGTATATGTATTTGGGCATATTGAGTATTATTATATATAACATACTAGATGAAGTTACATTCTATGGGAACAATATTTCTAAATTAGTGAGGATTTAGATGTTGAAGTCAACCATTGTATGCAAATAAAATATGATGTTAGTGTTATGAAGTTTTTTCACATTGAGGAGAAGAAAAATCCATAATATTTTGGTTTTTCTTTATCTCGATATTTTTTGGGTTAAATTATAGGAACACGTGTCAAAAGAATATATGATCATTATCATAGAAGATTATTCATTGAAGGGGATAAAATTAACTCAATGGGAAATACAAAAAATAACTAACATTGCATGGAGTGAAATCGTAGGCATAATGCATGCATGAATTGTATTACCATCAATAATCACTAAAACATGGCCAAGATATTATACAAATTAGTTTTCTTAGATAAATATTTAGGGATGCAATGATGTATAGAAGGCACAACAAAATTAAAGAAAAATGGCAGGTTCATATCTTCCTAGAAACACTCACTACATTGCCTAAGGAATAGTAATTGCACTAGCAATACAGACTAGAGCTACACACTTAAAGACATGTCCAAAAATATTTTATTCATATTGTCACATTTGCAGAAAATAATCCTATGATGAATAAAAATTTGAAAAGATACAAAAGCAATCCTTTTTTATGGAACCACACATACTAAAGGAGGATTTGAGTTTATGGACCAAGAAGAAACAAAGAAGATGAATTCCACAACCACAAATTTTATAAATGAAAGAACCAAGAAAGACACTAATAAGAAGATAGAAGTATGCAATAGAGTAAGATATAGTAAGGAAGAATGATATGAGTCAAATATGAAGAATATATTGAACATATAGACATAATTGAACCAGATCATAGTGATCCACTTCCTGGAAAAAAATGTGCAATGGAGAATTGGAGCACCTATGTAGCCTTAACTTAGAAGAGAAAGAAGGTTCAAGGAAAGTTGAATGCACAAGAGATAAAGGGATATAAAAATTAAATGATGAACTAGTGTAAAAAGGTTGAAGACATTTGACCTAAATTTTTTGTTAAGCTATCTGCTATTGTAGACTATTGGATAGAGTTTAAAATAATACCACTATTGTGGGATAATGATGATATTATCTAGCCAATCTCAGTGAAATCAAGGAGTCAAACCATCTCTAGGAGAAATGCACGTTGAGTTGAAATAAGGCACAAGTCCCATAAAAAAGAGGCCATACATGTTAAACCCCAATATGAAGCATGATGATAAGGCCAAATGGGATGACATGATAGAAATATGATTAATATATTACATAAAAAAGTGAGCTAATTGGTTTATTCTAATAGTTAATCAAAGAAAATAGGGAAAATATTTATCTCAATGATGCCTATGTAAATGATCCATTACCGAATCCATCCACATGATATTTTAGAGGTACTACGAAGTCGTTAAATATATTCACACAAAAATGGATTTAGGGGTTGTTACTAGATCCCAATTGTATAAGAAGACCTTATTATGACTAATTTTGCTACATAATCGGGAAGATTTGTATACAAAATAATGAACTCGTAATATTTTTTAAGTTTTTGTCACCATGTTACAAGATTTAATTAGGTATTTTTAAAAATCATACCTCAATTATTGGTTAGTATTTTCTTTATTCATGGATCATAACTCTAAGCTATGCCTAATTCTGTTAAGATTTAGATAATTGCACATAGCTTTCAGTTTAAACAATTATTTCCTTTTACTAGCATTTGGTGTTATGTTTGCAACAAAAAATTACAATGATGGGATGATGGTAGATTACTAAAATATTGGGGTATTAATTGGCCTCTAACCTCCCAAAAAAACATCCAAATTATGCATATTCTGGGGACACATAATATTTTACATGAAAGTCATCAAGGGGTATCCAAATCTTGTGTAACCAATGGAACATTTTCTATTAAAGGTGGCTAATATTGAGTTGAAACTAGAATTTTAATATTTATTCAGGCAACTCAAATAAAATTTAGTCAGTGAACCCATATTACTATTTTTGTACTAGAGTAAAATATTTCATGTACATGTAGATGCTTCTGGCACTACAATAAGACAAATAATTTTGCAAATAGGAGAATGGGATAGTAAAATATAATACACTTTTTAATATGTAAATTATCACTAGTAGAAACGAACTATACAAATAAAAACGAGAAGTGCTAGAAATGGTATTACCACATAAAAATTTCAGACAATATCTCTTAGGAACACCATTTGAGGTCTTCATTCACCATCAAGATTTTTCATAAATATTGAATAAGAAATTTATGAGAGGAAGGATATCTAGATTACTAATGTTAATTAAAGAATACAAACTCACTATTAATGTGAAACAAACACATGAACACAGGGGGATAAACCATTTAAACATAATTAATGCAACAAAAGAACTACAGGAATTAAAAGAAAATTATCTAGATGTAAACTTGTTCATGGTTGTTCTATTTCCATAATATTTTAAGGACATTACACAATTATTGTATATCGAGTTTCTCCAGACCACTACATAGAAATAGAGAAGAAATGACTTGTCACTAAAACATTACCTGATTAGAAAATTCAGGTCAAAACTTTAACTGACTTTGGACCCCTATAGGCTGTAAATGATAGCCAACAAATATCACTCCATTTACACAAATTAACTCAAAATAATGCAAAAATTAAAACGCACTGCACATGGGTTGATTACTGAGTTCGAAAATAGCCTACATCTTGGGGTTTCAAGTAGAACCCTTCCACTACTCAGAAATTGTAACTACAATATAGTTTCTCATAATAAAACTCTAATGGATCTTAAAATCATTCCTAAAACAACACTCCATATTTTGGATGGATCACCAAAAGTATTTCAGGGACCGAGCTCCACCTTCTTGTAGAACCTGAAAGTTATGTACTTCTATGGGCCTATTGGGTAGTATTAAATAACTCCCAATAACAATAATGTACCTAAAAAATAATAGGTCACTTTTACAATAAAATCCTAAAATGACTTCAGGTCTTTTGACTCAACAACTTAGCCTTTAAAAAGGCCTTACAACTCTCTTTAATGCTCAGAATCCTTGCTTAAGCTCTTGGAATAAGAATGTTAGTGGTCTCCTTGGAGGAGAGGGTTTAAATCCCTTTTACATTAGTAAGGGCCCCAAAATATTTGGTTACATGGCTTATCACCATTATCCTAACCAACTTAGTGGCCTAGATGAGTTGTTGGGAGCCAATTACACCTTCTTGTAAAACCTGAAAGTTATGTACTTCTATGGGCCTATTGGGTAGTATTAAATAACTCCCAATAACAATAATGTACCTAAAAAATAATAGGTCACTTTTACAATAAAATCCTAAAATGACTTCAGGTCTTTTGACTCACAACTTAGCCTTTAAAAAGGCCTTACAACTCTCTTTAATGCTCAGAATCCTTGCTTAAGCTCTTGGAATAAGAATGTTAGTGGTCTCCTTGGAGGAGAGGGTTTAAATCCCTTTTACATTAGTAAGGGCCCCAAAATATTTGGTTACATGGCTTATCACCATTATCCTAACCAACTTAGTGGCCTAGATGAGTTGTTGGGAGCACCCGATTCAGAGAGGATAGGTAACAAGTTAGAAACCCTCACTAGTGTTGTTTTGACTTGGCCATTGAGCAGTCCCGAGTAAGCTCCCCGATTGTCATCGTGTGAGAACCAGCTTCCACCATGTCACCGACCCCCTACATCGACATCCTCAACAATCCTTCCACATCCACCTTGAGTCGAGCCCTTTACCTCTTTTGTGACCTCGTAAATTGGGTCCATGTGGTCTTTGACATATCCGGTTAGTTGTGCCAACCTTGAGGTTTTTAGAGTCACCACGTTATTACTATATGGTTTATATGGTTTATCTTATATCAATTGGGGAGTGGAGGAGATAAGTCTTAAAATAGCCTTTTCCAACCATATCATGCATGCCTTGGGCCATATGATCATGAATTTTACTGGCTAATGCAATATGTATAGCTCACTACTCAATCAATACAATAAATTTCCCTATAACTCGATGTCAACTCGATAATGTGTACTTGAACTTATCAATGCATAAATCACCAATCATCTTGATGGTGACTCAATGAATGGCTCAGTCAACTTTGGTTGACTAGGCAAAAACAATTTTGTGATCACTAACAAAGAATCATGAGTCGAAGACCAAAAGCCCTGAAACTTTGGCCCATGCTTATCTCCTTTGCATGATCTTATTTTTTTGCCACTTTTTCTCTAAAAATGTCCTCCAGATTACACCTCCCCAATGCGAAGGCTTTTCTTCCACCAAAATCTCAATAGCACTTTTTCCACCCTATCTTGAATCTTGATACTCTACTATCACATCGGAAGTACTACTGTAGTGGACTCTTTGGTTTATTATACTGCATCCTTATCACTTCAAAAATTTGGTCTCGATCTTGGCATTATGGCTTATGGTCCCACCATGATTCTTCCTTTGTTTTGATTGTCACATATGCCCTCTAGGGGTCTTAGACTTCAACAATTCCTTGATGCTTGTACTGCCACATTTTCTTGCTAAGGTCTTACTTTTTGGAAACTTATAAGTAATATACTTCTACATCTTCCCTCTGGGGATCTTACACTTTAGTAGTACATAGTCTGCATGGAAGTAGATATTTCCACATCTCCCCTCTACGGTTCTTACACTTCAACAACACCCAAAAAATATGTACTGCTACATCTTTCCCCTTAAGGAGGTCTTACACTTTAACAATACTTAAACATCACCACATATTCCTTCTAGGGTTATTACACTTTGTAAGATGTCATTTCCATGATGATCAACTACCATTCTGGTGCAAAGTCACAATGCCTTTACATAGAACAAAGTTCTGATCTGATCTCTCGTGAGCTCAATTATGGCAACTTCAACCTCACAGCATAACTACTACCTCTATTCAATATGAAGCCTCTTGTTGATAATGACTACAAATTACCACTCCTGTTGCATGGCCATAATGGGCCTCATCATAGAATAAAGATCTGACCTTATGTTAGATGTCAATGGTGATCAATTACCATTTTACTGCATGGTCACAATGCCTTGACATAGAAGCACGATATGAGATGACATGAGAGAGATCAATTCTATACACAAATGGATGATAAATCTTCAAAGCTTATAAATATGAGTTTAAATTCTATATCCAAGTTGAAACAAAAACTTAAAAGCTAAATAGGAGATATAATTAGAGTATTAATCAAATTTTTCCAAGTAAGAAGTTCACTGAGTATTGTAAACTTGTCCCCTCAACTTTTCTCACAAAATATGAACTCCAAAAAAATATTGCATACTTATTCACAATCAGAGTTATGTCATATATAATTGAATTTTTTTTACTTATGCATTTTAAAGGACTTTCACTTTCAGGTATTCCCCTGATCTTGGGTTGAATTTTCAACTGGTGGGGGAGTAGGAACTTTCTTTACCTTTATAATAGGTGTGTATTCCATCTTTGTCTTGCCATATTTCTAATGTCAAGATGGATGAAGTTTCCAGAAATTTTCCATCTGGTGCGCATTCCTCTTTAAATGAGCACAAAAATTCCTCTTAATCTTTCTCTTCTGGGATGAAGAAATCTTACTACCATTTCTCGTCTTTGCATAACGAGATTGGTATTGCTAATTTTCCTTGTTCTTAATGAACACCATAAACTTATTCATTAGTGTCCTTCTCTTCTAGCGTCTGGCCACAAAATTATTATGCAATCCATAAAACATACATTGAAAGGGAATTCCACATTTTCTTAAAATCATATCCATACTTATTAAGCTGAAAAAGGTGGATCAAAAGTTTTTATCGTGCCTTATGATTATGGGAAGAAAATGGATGTGGTGTCTCATTACCTCTTCATTGTGTTTTCCTACGACATCTTTCCTATGACGACAAAACTAAATTTTCCTGCAGGACTAGTGGGGTATGCACTTTTCTTTTGGAAGCTTGTCTCCCGTCAGCATGCTTGGAGCAATCTTCAATATTCATTCATGCACTAAGAAAACCCAAACCTACAAAACAAGGATGATCCTCAACCTGTATTGGGCTAGAAATTTCTTGGGCATTTTTACTAAGGCCTCTTCCATCAAATCCACATTTTTAATAAACAATTTGGATCCAATGGCTCAAGTATGCTCCAAAGACATCAATACCTAAATCCAAAACCTAATGGGAGGAAGAATAAGATTCTCACATTGAAAAAATTACAGTGCAATCATCTGTCATGGTGTCTACATCTAAAGTTGAAGGTATTTCCTTATTCTGATCACTACACTATAATGTAATGTCCCCCTTTCCTATGCCAAAGGGCCTAAGGTCCAATTCGAGTGCAAGCCTTGATCATACCCAAGGGGTTGTGGACACTGGGAGCTATTGGGTATGAATGTCTACTCCATTTTTTTATAATTCTTCATCGACATATGTAATAATGTGTTTTGGAAGGACTAGATGTTACGTTTTGTCGTTAGGAAGGCACCACATGGTACTAATATTTCTATATTTGCATTTGGGGGGTTACTTTTGGACCACGGCGACTTAAAAATGGAAAATTAACTTAAGTTACTTTTATTTTATCATCCCTTCTAAGGGAAAAATGTGACTAGGGTTTATTGGGGCTCTTTTGACATGGAGAAGTTATATAAGGAGTTGGGGGTGAAAGAAAAAGGCTTCTTGCATACATAAAAATTTTCCTTCACGTGCAACTTCTGTTTACAAGCCTACAGCTTGTGGAGTGAAATCCCACATGAACCCTTATCTTCGGTGGTCAGAGATCCATCCCTAGCTAGGAGGTCATTCTTTGGTAGTGAGAGATCTACCCTAACTTGTCATTTTGGAGCTACACTCAGGGCTGTTTTATAGAGATATTTTCAGAGGAAGGGTTTTGAAGGTTTTGGAGACATTTGGGGAAGATAATCAGAGGGTTTTCAGATCAGATTTACGGCAGCCATTTGGGCAGTGTTTAACATCACTTTGGAGGCATTTTCATCAATTTCTAACCCCTTACCAAGCTAGGCTACTTGTTTGGAAAATTACAGCCTTTATTTGAGGGGTTTCCATTGGTACGAATTCAGATATGATGGTTGGAATATCATCTCCTATATTTGTAAATGTTTATTTCCAAAATATCATACTTTTAAACATGTAATAAGAGAGTTATGAATTTTAGAAGTTTTCCAACTGTTTAAGGCATGCTGTGATTTTTTGGCAGCATTCTATTAACTAAAAAATTCCAAAAGCCATTTTCTCAAGTTCTTTATATTACTAGCAAGCTCTCTTTAAATTTTAAAATAATTTGGGTGGATGTTTTGGGAAATATTAATTTTTCTAGTGTTTTCTGCCCTAACTATAAAAGTATGCAAAAAATTTGTATTTAATTTGGCTGCAATTTTTTGATATTTTGTGCATTTTTAAGGGGTATCCCACAAGGGATATTTCAGTGGTATCAGAGTAGTTGTTTCTCTAGATAGTTGGGATTGAAATATTGGAGACAGAGATAGTTAGGATATAGGTGTAGATATGATGAAACAATTGTTCACAAACATGGTAAAACAATAGGAGACTACCAATCTCTATTTGAGCCAGCTCACTGAGAGATTAGCTCAGGACAAGATTGATGCTCATGCGGAAAGAGGAGAAAATAGCAATAGGGGACAACATGGTCAAAGAGGTGAGGGTGGACATTCAAGGTAGCAGTCACCCCATTCTTCTACCAGGCCTTTGGGGTTTCATGAACCTTCTTTCTTGAAGGATCTAGAGTTTTACTGGTATGGAAAATAGTGGATATTGTAGATGAGGAGTCTTCTTGGGAAAGGTATTAGACCTTAAGTGATGTATTTTGTGACAACATGACATTCTAGGAATATTGAAAAATAAAGATTGGTAGTAAGCCTAAGAGAGATCATTAGGTACAAGTACTAGAGATGCAAAGGAGATTGGGACAAATTTCTATTCCACAATTCAACGGTTCTAAGAAGTGTATTGCACAGTATTGGGTTCAGAAGTTGAAGAAATACTTTGACTTGAATCCTATTCCTGAGGAAGATGCAATTAAGTTTGTAATCTTACATCTTGAGGGAGATGCTCATGATTGGTGACATCATGGGTTGATTACATAGGGACACATATACATCATGAATAATTCAAAGTTCACAAAGAGGCTAGTGAAAAGATTTGATAGGAGGGACCCTGACAGGTATTTTAGAAAGTTGACTCATTTGATGTAGACCAGTTCCTTGGATTAGTATATCACATATTTTTAGAGACTATTTGTCATCATACTTGACGATACAGAGATGAGGTTGATTTCCTTATTCACATCAGGTTTGATAGACACTCTCACTGGATTTTTGAAGGCATTTGAGCCTTCTTCTTTATGTGAGGCTATTAGGAAAGCTCATGACTTAGAGTTATCCACTCCTAAGTCGAGGTTTCCACCTCAAGTGCAACTTAAGAGTTTCCCTTCTAGATCCGATGGTTCACAGCTAAAGGTAGCTCCACCTAGGAAAGATACATCTTGGAGACCATTCGGATCTAGGCAAAAGAAACTTATTTTTGACTTCCGTAGACCTTGGGTTCTAGGACATGATTACAAGGGTAGAGGGAGGACCCAATTCATAGAGGTCTTCAAGGAGAGTGATGGTGATAAGGATTTGGAAACACAGGGGTTAGAGGAATGATGATGATGAGGCATATATAGTGAGGGCATTGAGCAAGATAGAAAGACCTTTCCCCAGGAGACTATTACCACTTTTTCTAGTACCTCTAGGTACAAGGCATTCAGAGTTAGGGAATTTTTCCAGGGACAGTGAGTAGTGGTACTCATTGGTACCCACAACATTATTGATGCCTCATTGGTTGAGAGGCGAGGGTTGCAAACAGAGGAGTTTGAGGGCTTCAATGTGGTTGTAGCCAAGGGAGATTCTATGATATCCACATGACATGTTCCCAAATTGAGAATCACAATGGGTAACTATATAGTCACCGATGATTTCTATATTATTGGCATTATAGAGACCAACATAGTGATTGGAGTACAGTGGCTCCATTCCCTTGTTGAGTTTCAGGCTAACTTCCATTCGATGGAGCTAAAGTTTAAGTCTAAAGGGAGGAATGTGATCTTGAGGGGCTTATCTTGAGAGGCACCCCAAGTTGTTACTATCAAGAGGATTGAGAGGATTTATAGGAACAACAGGGTGGATTGGGAAGTACATTTTTTGGTTTTGAAAAATAACTCAGAGGATGGAAAACAAGAGTATCATGTGGATATACAAGGCTTATTGGACAAACATAGTGTATTTTTTGTGACATACCTCCAGGCATACCTCCAGATTGGGTATTTGAGCATGTGATTGAGCTCGAGGATGCTAGACTGGTGGTTACTTCTCCTTACCATCACCCCAAATGGTTTAAGGATTATATCGAGAAGACTATACATGAGCTCATTGATATGGGGCATATTAGACTGAGTTCTAGCCATTTTACTTCTTTGGTGGTATTGGTGAAGAAGAAGGATGAGACCCTGCAGATGTGTATGGACTACCGTGCCTTTAATAAGAAGACAGTAAAAACAAGTATCCCATACCAAGCATTTATGATTTGTTTAATGAGCTACATGGTGCAATCTATTTTTCAAAAATAGATTTATGATCTAGAGATCATCAGATCAAAGTCAGGGAGGAGGATGTGCATAAAACAACTTTCAGATTCCATTACAGTCACTTTGAGTTCTTGGCGATGCCCTTCAGATTGTTTAATGCTACGGCTACACTCCAGTCTTGCATGAATCATGTGTTTAACCACCACTTGTGGAAGTTTGTATTGGTTTTATTTGATGATATTTTATCCTACAACAGGACTTGGGAAGACCATATTGGGGATATTAGAAGCTAACTCGTTATATGCAAAAGATTCTAAGTGTGAGTTTGGCATGACCAAACTTATATACTTGGGATATGTGATTGGTGGGTGTATAATGAAGGTTGATAGAGACAAAATACAAGAAATTTTGGGTTGGCCACCACCTAGGACATTGACACACTTGAGAGGATTCGTGGGGTTGTGCACATACTACAGGAGGTTCGTGAAGAATTTATCTCCGTTGACCGATCCTTTGACCGATTTGACCAAGAAGGGGGCTTTTGCTTGGTCAGAGCCAGCACAACAGGTTTTTGATCACCTCAAGGAGGTGATGAGTTCGTGTCCCATTCTCGAATTGCCAGATTTCTCCCACCCATTGATTCTAGAGTTTGATGCATCAGGAGAGGGTGTTGGGGTATTTCTCATGCAGGAAAGGCATCCCATTGCCTATGATAGTTAGAAATTGAAAATCGTGGAGAGAGGGTATTCAATTTACGACAAGGAGATGTTGGCCATTATGCATGGTTTGGCTAAATTTAGACAGTACCTTGTGGGTAACAAATTCATGGTTTGTATAGATCACCATAGTTTGAGGTTCGTCTTGGGATAGAAGAAGCTCAATGATCACCAGAAAAGATATGTGAACAAGGTACAAACATATGAATTCGACATCGAGTAAACTAGAGGTAAGAATAATATTATTGTTGTCACTTTATCTAGGAGGCCTTACCTCACTTCTATGCTTAGTTCTATGTCTGAGATTTCAGTGGATTGGAAGGCTCATAAACTTGTTGAGTATTCCATAAATCATTTTTCATGTGAGATCATGGATGGTATTATACAGGATGACCGATAGAGAGTAGTGGATGATTTCATTTTCTACAAGGATAGGATTTTCCTTGTACCAAGATCAAAAATGAAGGAGAAGATCCTTTGAGCAGTACATAATACACCACTAGCTAGGAATCCTAGGTATTTCAGAACATACAAGTTTATCAGGGAGATATTTGCATGGAAGGGGATGAAGGATGATGTCTTTAATCATGTCAGAGAGTGTATGGTTTTCCAACAAACCAAATCCGAGTAGTCTTTTCAAGAAAGATTACTTCAGCCTCTCCCCATTCCCGAACAGAAATGGGAAAGCCTATAAATGGAATTTATCATAGGGCTTCCGTTGGTGCTATGGGCATAGTTGCATTTATGTTGTAGTTGATCGATTAACTAAGTATGCTCATTTCATTTCCCTACCCAAGGGGCATGAGGTAGTGGATGTGGCCCAGATCTTCTATATAGGTATTTTTAGGCTACATGGGTTACCTAAATATATTGTCAGTGATAGGGACAAGATCTTCATTAGCAATTTCTTGTAGGATATCTTTAGACTAGCAGGTACGGAGTTGACTCCTAGCACTAGCTACCACCTATAGACAGATGGGAAAATAGATATAGTTAATAAGTGGATATAGTACTACCTGCGGAGGTATGTGATAGGACATCAGCAGGCATGGATTAGGTGGTTACACATGGGTGAGTATTGCTACAATAACACTGATCAGATGAGCATAGGTATGACTCCTTTCAGAGCCTTGTATGGGTACGATGCTATGACATTTGTTTATTTGGTATTACCAGATAGCCGAGCTTCCAAAGCTTGAGATTGGTTACATGAGAATGAGGATGTTCTGAGGCTCTCACAGAGAATCTTCAGAAGGCACAAAATCAACAAAAGGTATATGCAAATCAACACATGATAGAGATGTAACATACACTTTCAAAATACACAAGACAACATATAAAAATATAGGATAATATTTTTTGACTTTTTCGAAGTATAGAACGACATTACAGGATGACACAAAGGTTATAGCCAACTCTTCAAACAACCTGACACAACTATGACCACATAGGGAACACAGAACATCCAACACCCATCAAGGACATCCCACTTTTCTCTTTGACAAGGCACCACAAAACAAGACCAACCACAATACACAGTCTCAGTTAAGTGCACCCCATGGTGTAAAATCCTTTAAGGTTATGCATTTTACTAAAAACATATCTCAAGACCTGAACTTTATGAACTAGAAGATTTAGGTTTTAATTGATCATTTCTTCTTACAAAGGTGAACTTATTAATTTTATACTATTGACTAATTAGCTTGAGAACAAGCTTTCAGAATGAGGTTCATCTAAAGGCTGGACAAAACTGGCTAAAATAGTTTGATCAAAAGGGGACACCTTCCATCTCTCACAAGGTTGCTTAATCATACCCAAGCTACAAAATATTGATCCAGACCTTCATTACACAAGGCGCGATGAGTGCAAGATCCAACTAGAGTGGAATACCATTAAGGTTTAGAAATACAATCTCCCTATGTAAGGATCAACAATTAACCACGCTTAAGAGAAGATTACAAAGAACCATGGAAAATGTTAGAGAGAAAAGGTCAAGTTATTTCATCATCATGATCTCCTTAGTTATTAACCAATATTTTAAATAGACTTAAGAGTTCAAGAGGATTTGGGTAACATCCTCATTTAGCATTTTCTTGATTTGGTTCGACAAAGGGGATAAGGTCTAATATGTAGCTAAAGGTGAGTGAGGGTGGATTATTTTACATTGGTATAAAAAATCTTTCTTTCCAATTAAGGACTCCTAAATTTACCTCTAAAAACACAACTTCATTATTATCTTATTTATTTATTCATCTACATATAAATTTTATTGTATTTTTTATTAAATTTAGAAAAAAGATTACCACCCACTAAAATATACATAGAGTTACACTTATGCCAAGACCATTAGGGGGGTTATATACTAGAAATGTTTAAGACTCGAAAGAAGAAACTACCATTATGAATCGAGAGAACTAAACACAGTTATAAAATTTCTATTCAAAGTGGCACACAAACCAAAGGTGTCAAAAGATTCATTTGAATTTGGATGAGAACAAGAAGGTAGCAAAATTGGTCAACCATGATAAAATAATTTTACAATTGAAATAATATCATAAATAAAGTACACATAACAAGGTGATGATCGAGTTTTATTCCTCACAAAAATAATTACAAGTCTTGCTACAAAAGGACAAAACAACTTTATTTCACAAATACCAAAATATCCAAGGCAAGAGGCCTTCAAAACTCCTTTACAAGCACCATTGCAATATTTACAAAACATTTGACATTCATACAAGGAACTTCATAAATAACACCGATGAAACCTTTAGAACTCTTTCCTTTTATCTACTCGCATAATCCATCTACACAAGTTTTAACTCGAGTCAGTTTGCGATAGAACTGAGCATGTTAAGACTACCCAATGCAATAGTAAGCTAACATTTAACAATATCATGAAAGGAATATTAAATTTCAAGAATGGATCAAGCACAAACCACTAATCAAAATTCTTCACATGTGATAAATATTTACACCAACCAACAAGAAGGAAGCCAAATATTGTAGTAAGAACGATATCTTGAATAATCAAGGTAAGACCCTATAGATTAAAACAAAAAGGGCTCATAATATTGAGATTTCAATCATGTAATCCTATCGATTACGTGATTGAAATCTAATACCCATACCCTCCTTTTAAATGAAGAACCCAAGATTTAATAAGGATCCAAACCACTCAATCAACATATTTTCATTTGAATGAAACACACAACAATACCTTTAAACCCATTCCTTCATCAATAAAGGATGTTATGACCACTAAAATTACATCTCAAAGATGATAACAACACAAGTTAATAGAAAGGAATCATTAATGGACTATAACCTAGTAGTGTTCATTGTTCTCAGGCAAATCGAACCATAGTACACATTCAAACAATCTATTCATCTCCTCAAACATTTCTTATACTCACATTCTATGTGACAGAACAAAAAGTGATTGAATCTAACTTGAACCAACCTCTGAATATGCACATAGACACTCTCAGGTCACGGTTTCAACCCAACACCATCATTTCTTTCATGAAGGCCATAAACCACACTTTTTTTTTAGTACAAGGTAATACCCTTACAGGGTTTGACTTAAGAAGACTCCTCTTCATCCAGGTACTCCGAGAGGTCCTAGAAACCCAAGATATATAGTTTAAAACATTTAAGAACAAATCCCCACACAAATGCTAGTAAGACCCTTCAATGAAAACAACAAAATAAGTACCAGGAGGGTTCAAGCTTATGGCCCATGGCTTCTATTTACTAGGCCTATCCGAACATGGAGTTTAAATCACTAACTTGGAACAACTTCAATAATGGGTGCCATGGAGGTGAAACTCTAAAGAAAAGGAATAACTAAAGAATAACACTATTACACAATATTATAAATGAATTAGAACAGGTTACACTAGCTTAGAAAACAACTCAGAGTTAACCCAATTTACCTTCTAAGGAAAGGAATCGAGTTTTCACATTTTCTTATCAAATTCCTCATAATTCATAAAAAGAACAATACACAAGGAAAAATAGAATTTATTAATTTACTCAGCTTATAACGTAACAATAAAAGGGAAGAGAAAACTCATGTGACTAATTAATATGGTGATCTATTTTTAAGAGAAATCCCAAATGAGTTCGTACCAGTATGCAACAATTTTATCCATTTGACACGAATATAGACATTCAACATCCATGGAAAGTTTAGGAAATAATATTCTTGAAAACTGAGCCACTTATAGGCTTAAGCATGTTTTGGGTATTCAAGAAGCCATTAACAGCTCTAAGACGCTACACAAAATATCTATATAAATAGATACTACATAAATATATGTATTTACCTTTGCTTATCTCGGTATTTGAAATACCTATTCAAGCCACAAAAGATTTATACAATAGATATATACTACACCGATACATGAGTTTTCTCTAATCCATGCAAGGGAAAATAAAACAGGTATGCACATAGCTGAAGGTATGTACCCTAATTCGTTAATCCTTCCCAATAACCTTCAACAAATAATGTAAATATTAAATATATTTTTATATGATACATACAATCCCACATGAAACCATATACTTGCAAATATTCATCTCAGAAGAGCATTATAATGAAAGAGTGGACTTTTCTGCAACCCAGGTCATTATACCATATCTTAAATGCGTATACAGTAAGAAAAATCATAACCACATACACTACTTCTTGAAATGACAGTATAAGAAATAAAGTATATATACAAATAAACACAATGCCTATAACTGTTGAATATCTATTTTGTAAGAATAAGGAAAACCCAAGAATATACATCAGATAAATACTCAAATGTCTTATGATATGAATCCCAGAGTAAGGGAGATGTGATCCATGCCCTTTGGCATAGGCCATTTCTCCATAGATCACAAAGACAAAACACTGAAACTAGCTCGTCAGGGCAAGGAGGATTAAAAGGAACTATATTGTTTTATTTATTTATTATTCTTATTCCCGTAGCAGGCAATAACAGGTACCCACATAACCCATTCAAGACACCATTATTCCGCAGGAAAAGAAAACATTCATTTCAAGAAATTATGAAAAAGTAGTAGAATATTACAGGGGTTATACTTAACATGCTTGATTGGAGCTTCCTCAATGTAGCCCATGTCGAATCCGGGCTCAAGCAGCTGCAACACATTCTAAAATTCATTATCCTCAGCATGTTGGTCACTCCTACCCGTTCATGGCTACATTTTGGCATAGGTCAGGGATACACGGCCAGGGAAGGAGCTCCAAAAACAGCGAGCTGCAAATGCCTCAAATAAACATGATTATCAGGGGAAAATCCAGAACCCCACAACCTTTCCAACACCCTCCCATCCTGCGTCAAAATGGGACGCCAAGGTAGAATATGGACATCCATCGAAGCACAATGGAGATCATATTTTTGTCCAGTATGCAAAAGTATGAGCTTCAGAAGCCACGTATGTACAGAGTGGAAGCATCCACGAGGCATGAAGACTATTTGAAAAAATGCCTCAAAGAGGTGCGGCCTCAAGGGATCTCCATGATTGCATGATACACACAAGAAGGATATGCTAAATGGCTCTGTGTTCACTGCATACAACCAACAAGTCTCCAAACTGCATAGTTCACTTCCCTCCAGAATGGACGTAACCAAACCCATCCTCCAAAAAAGCATTCTAACTACCCAAGTCCTGGTCTAAGCATGACATAAAAGAAAAAAGAAAGGGAAACAACAGGTGGCCAGCATTACAAAGTACGTTCAAGTCAGAACAAGGCCCCAAAAAAATATTAAAAAATTCCTTCCAAAGCCCACACCAAGTATGTTAAATAAATTTTGGTGGGTCGGGCCATGTGCTAGGATAGGCTACTACTAAGGAGAATGGGGGAGTAGGTAGAATTCAAACTGTTCCTTATTAATATGCAGTCAAACACATTAAAAAACAATCAGTCCCGTCTGAACTGGCACCTCCAAAAATTCTCCTCCTTACATATAAACAAAGCTTAACTAATATTTTTCAACATGATTTAATTCAGGTGAGAGATAAAAAAAATCCCCTCAAAACTTGTGCCTACTTCCTAACATCTCCTTCTTCTATGCATCCAGCTAAGGATAAATATATGAGGCATTACATTCTCCTCCCCTTAAGAAAGCATCGTCCCCGAAGTCAACATAACACTAAAGGAGGGAGGAGGGGTAAGCATCAAGGAACTGATAAAGATGAAGGTACACCCTAGTCATTAATGCATAACCACAAGGAAGCCTTAGAAACATTTGGTAGAATTTTAACTTTCAAGTTCTGTGAAGATTGGTAGTTCTGTGAAGTTTGGTTAATTAGACTCTTTCCATTTACATTATTTTTAATTCATGTGTTCTTTAAAATTTCATTGTTGTAGAGTTTTAGTTTATTCCTTCTTTTGGGTGCCTGACATGAACTGCTATCACAACACCCTACTAAGGTCATACTCAACACTACAGATTCACAAGCATACAAGCAGATTCTTCATGATGGTACCACACCACAAGAGATTAGTCAATTTACAAAAGGGAACATGCATGGTCCACATAACATAGTAATTGTCACACATCTATGATTGACGTATAGAATACTTGAACAAAGTGTACTATGACAACCATACATTTTCCACAATTTTACAAATGAAGATTTTACATAACTCAGGAAATAGCTACATGTACATACGGTCAAAAAGGGCATCAATGCCATATCCACAACATCATAAAACATATCCAACTACCATGAGTAACTCGTACATCCTAAGACCAAAACCAAAACATCATAACAACTCTGTATACCTCCCAAAGCATCAATCACACACACATACACAAATGTCTTATGCCTCTCTCAATCTCTTATACCTCCCTCAAGTCTCTTATGCCTCCCTCAAGACTCTTATGCCTCCCTCAATCTCTTATGCCTTTCTCAAGTCTCATATGCCTCCCTCAATCTCTTATGCCTCCCTCAAGTCTCGTATGCCACCCTCAATCTCTTATGCCTCCCTCAATCTCTTATGCCTCCCTCAAGGAGGCCAGTTTCCCTATGGCCCTCAGCACATAGAGTCCCGACACCCCTAACCCAAGTGACATAATAACTCGTGGTTCAGAAACTTGCTAGTTATCTATGAATCCTTGGGGCATACCCCCATACAATGAAGTGGGTCCATAGGTCCAACCATTCCATGGTGCATCCCATGACCCTATTCCACACATCAGGACAATAGAACCAACATAGCAATCTGATCCAAATGCCAAGTGGCAAAGTACAAGCCTTGGGCAAGGTGGTAAAATCTTAAAATTAAAAAAAAGATCCAAAACCAAGAAAAATAAATGGCCAAATAGCCATAGTTAGTGTAAAAATCCACATGTTAGTACCGTAAACCAAGGAAATGCCCAAAATGTAAAACATGGCAATCAAGAAAACTGTTGGTCCTTGCAGAAATAACATAAAAAGTTTAATTTACGAATAAAATACATATATAATAATAACACATTACGATGACTATGTGACCTTATCTGGCCACCAAGGGGGTACTCAATGAGTAACTGGCACTCAGAACATCGAGCCTCAGCTCATAAAATAACATATCAATAGTACAACTGTCATCATCTCTATCTGAATCATCCTGCCACCACTTCGACAAGGCTAAACATAGTCATAGCTACACTTAGGTTGCATCCATATAACAACCACAAGGAGAGAGAGAAAGAGGAGCACAAATCGTCATCTATTGAGCCTAAGGTCAACTTGAGTTACTGGCCCATGGTACACATTCCTCACTCCAAACATACTCTTTTAGCAATTTCCCTTAGGGTCGGTTAGAGTAAGGTTCACAACATAACATGTATGCACATTACTACACAATGGTACTTCACAGATAATAAATAGTGCCTTCACATGGTACATAAACAAGGTAATTCACATACATTACATTCATGGTTTACAACACACCACATCACCCCATGCTACACCCAAAGTGCAATCATTGTATGATAGGGATCATATACCCACCATATTTCCCTAAATCACGACATGAATCATTACATGTTATATGCAATTATATTTATGATGAGCACAATTACAACATACAGTCAACTGCCATATACATGGAAATACACACATTTCTACACAAATGATAATGACATCATTAAGAAATCCAATTCACTACAGCCAACCTTGGTCACACAACATATAAGCACACCCACACATCACAAATATCAAAAGGATTCAACACTCTGAAATCAACAATCACATTTCTTCCACACACACAAAAAGATAGTGTTTCACACTCGAATTCTCATAGAATTCCTGGAAGGAGAGAAGAATACTCTCATCTCCAACACATCAACATGCCAAACAATTACGCACTAAGTGACATACACATCATGTGTGTTCACAATATCACAATTACGACATAGATCACATCACACTTAAATCACATTACTCTTCAAATTTCATGAAACACCACCATCATGCAACACCATCACCATCACAACTCCAATCTGTCCCAGAGGTTCGAGAGCATGAACCTCTGCTCTGATACCAAGTGTAACATCCACTTTTAACACACAAGACAACATAGAAAAATACAAGATAATTTTTTTGACTTGTTCAAAGTATAGAATGACATTACAGGAGGACACAAAGGTTACAACTAACTCTTCAAACAACCTGACACAACTATGACCACATAGGGAACACAGAACATCCAACACCCATCAAGGACAGTTCACTTTTCTCTTTGAAAAAGGCACCATGAAACAAGACCAACCACAATACACAGTCTCAGTTAAGTGCACCCCACGGTGTAAAATCCTTTAAGGTTATGCATTTTTCTAAAAAAAAACATCTTTCAAGACCTGACTTTACGAACTAGAAGATTCAGGTTTGAATTGAGCATTTCTTCTTACAAAGGTGAACTTATTAATTTTATACTATTGACTAATTAGCTTGAGAACAAGTTTTCGGAATGAGGTTCATCTAAAGGCTAGACAAAACTGGCTAAAATTGTTTGATCAAAAGGGACACCTTCCATCTCTCACAAGGTTGCTTAATCATACCCAAGCTACAAAATCTTGATCTAGACCTTCATTGCACAAGGCGACAAGCGCAAGATCCAACTAGAGTGGAATACCATTAAGGTTTAGAAATACAACCTCCTGTGCAAGGATCAACAATTAACCACGCTTAAGAGAAGATTACAAAGAACCATGGCAAAGGTTAGAGAGAAAAGGTCAATTTATTTCATCATCATGATCTCCTTAGTTATTAACTGGTCTTTTAAAGAGACTTAAGAGTTCAACATGATTTGGGTAATAACCTCATTTAGCATTTTCTTGATTTGGTTTAACAAAGGGGATAAGGTTTAATATGTAGCTTAAGGTTAGTGAGGGTGGATTATTTTACACTGGTAGAAAACTCCTTTCTTTCCAATTAAGGACTCCT
Source organism: Taxus chinensis (assembly GCA_019776745.2). Lineage (NCBI taxonomy): Eukaryota > Viridiplantae > Streptophyta > Pinopsida > Cupressales > Taxaceae > Taxus > Taxus chinensis. The sequence continues at coordinate 645,031,886 of CM034151.1, forward strand.
AAATTTACCTATAAAAACACAACTTCATTATTATCTTATTCATTTATTCATCTATGTATTCATTTTATTGTATTTTTTATTAACTTTAGAAAAAAGATTACCACCCACTAAAATATACATAGAATTGCACTGATGCCAAGACCATTAGGGGGGTTATATACCAGAAATTTTTAAGACTCGAAAGAAGAAACTACCATTACGAATCGAGAGAACTAAACACGGTTATAAAATTTCTATTCAACGTGGCACACAAACCAAAGGTGTCAAAAGATTCGATTGAATTTGGATGAGAACAAGAAGGTAACAAAATTGGTCAACCATGCTACAAAATTTTTATGAACTGAAATAATATCATAAAGAAAGTACACATAACAAGGTGATGATCAAGTTTTATTCCTCACAAAAATAATTACAAGTCTTGCTACAAAAGGACAAGACAACTTTATTTCACAAATACCAAAAAATCCAAGGCAAGAGGCCTTCGAAACTCCTTTACAAGCACCATTGCAATATTTACAACACATTTGACATTCATACAAGGAACTTCATAAATCAAACCGATGAAACCTTTACAACTCTTTCCTTTTATCTACTCGCATAATCCATCTGCACAAGTATTAACTCGAGTCAGTTTGCGAGAACTGAGCATGTTAAGACTACCCAATGCAACAGTAAGCTAACATTTAACAATATCATGAAAGGAATATTCTATTTCAAGAATGGATCAAACACAAACCACTAATCAAAATTCTTCACACGAGATAAAGATTTACACCAGCCAACAAGAAGGAAGCCAAATATTCTAGTAAGAATGATATCTCGAATAATCAAGACAAGACCTTATAGATTAAAACAAAAAGGGCTCAGAATATTGAGATTTCAATCATGTAATCCTATGGATTACATGATTGAAATCTAATACCCAAACCCTCCTTTTAAATGAAGAACCCAAGATTTAATAAGGATCCAAACCACTCAATCAACAGATTTTCATTTGAATGAAACACACAACAATACCTTTGAACCCATTCCTTCATCAATAAAGGATGATATGACCACTAAGATTACGTCTCAAAGATGATAACAACACAACTTAATAGTAAGAAATCATTAATGGACTATAACCTACTAGTGTTCATTGGTCTCAGGCAAATCGAACCATAGTACACATCCAAACAATCTATCCATCTCCTCACACATTGCTTATACTCACATTCTATGTGACAGAAAAAAAGTGATTGAATCTAACTTGAACCAACCTCTGAATATACATAGACACTCTCAGGTCACGGTTTCAACCCAACACCATCATTTCTTTCATGAAGGACATAAACCACACATTTTTTTTAGTACAAGGTAATACCCTTACGGGGTTTGACTTAAGAAGAATCCTCTTCATTAGAGGTACTCCAAGAGGTCTCGGAAACCCAAGATATATATTTTAAAACATTTAAGAACAACTCCCCACACAAATTCTAGTAAGACCCTTCAATGAAAACAACAAAATAAGTAGCAGAGGGTTCAAGCTTACGACCCATGGCTTCTATTTACTAGGCCTTCCAAACTTGGAGTGCAAATCACTGACTTGGAATAGCTTCTGTCATGGGTGCCATGGAGGTGAAACTCTAAAGAAAAGAATAACTAAAGAATAACACTATTACACAGTATTATAAATGAATTCAAATAGGTTACCCTGACTTAGAAAACAACTCACAGTTAACCCAATTTACCTTCCAAGGAAAGGAACCAAGTTTTCACATTTGCTTATCAAATTCCTCATAATTCATAAAAAGAACAATACACAAGGAAAAATATGCAATTTATTAATTTACTCAACTTATAATGTAACAATAAAAGGGAAGAGAAAACTCATGCGACTAATTAATATGGTGATCTATTTTTAAGACAAATCCCAGATGAGTTCATACCAGTATATAACTGTTTTATCCATTTGACACGAATATAGACATTTGACATCCATGGCAAGCTTAGGAAACAATATTCATGAACACCGAGCCACTTATAGGCTTAAGCATGTTCTGGGTATTCAAAAGCCGCTAAGAGCTCTAAGAAGCTACACAAAATATTCTACATAAATATATATAAACCTCCCCCCTGGGTAATTTTGATACTACATAGGAAAATATGATTGTATGTTTAGAGTCCCCTCAAATATTTTTTTCCCTTATCTGAGGTGAAAAAATTGCGAAGGCAAAATACATATTCGGGAAATTTGGGACAAAAAGGCCCGAACCGGCCGGCTCGGCCGAAGTAAGCACAAACAGCCCGCAAAGCAATAGACATCTGGGACAAAAAACGGGCGCGAAATTTATACTGCTGAGAGGGACGCAAATGGGACAATAGATATATCCGAAGCTACACCGATACGTGAGTTTTCTCTAATCCATGTAAGGGGACAAAAAATAACGAAGGAGCCGAGGTATGTCCTCACAACTGAAGGTATCGAGCGCTACCCTAGTCCAAGTTTAATCCTTCGACCAATCAGAGCCTGCCACGTGTCGTCTTCAAAAAATAATGTAAATATTAAGAGCTTGGATCCACGTTTTTTATAGCTGTTGAGAATATCTACATGTACAATCTAGTTTTGGTGCAGTATGAAGAGAGAAAATTGAGAAATCCCACATGAATGGGTTGCATTCTCCTCCAAAATCATAGTGACTTGGCAGATCCTCCATATTCATGCAGTCAATGAGGAAGCATGTTTTCCCACATTATAATGAAAGAGTGGATTCTTTCTGCTTGCCCTCCCTTCTTTTCTTCTCTAGGGTTGCAACCCAATGGTCATTCTACCATATCCTAAATGCAGGTATTTGTGCATGTTTATATTGCAGGTTTGGAGCTGTGTAATTTTCTGTGTGAAAAAATCTGTCATAACCACATATCACCGTTTTAGTGTAGGCTTTTGTTTTTTTTCCCTTCTCTCTCTCTCTTTGTCTCCTTGGCTTCTTGAAATGACAGTTTATAAGAAATAAAGTATATATACAAATAAACACAATGCCTAACATTTAATCTGGGTATTCACCTATATCTATTTTGTAAGAATAAGGAAAACAGTTAAAGGTATGTAACATAGTCAAGAATATACATCAGATAAATACTCAAATTCATCTTATGATATGAATACCATATCCTAGAGTAAGTAAGGTCATAACCACATTTACAGACTTTTTGTGACAGTATAAGAAATGATCCAATGCCTATAACTGCAATTTCCTTTGGCCAGGCCATTTCTCCATAGATCACAAAGACAAAACATTGAAACTAGCTCGCAAGGCAAGGAGGATTGAAAAGAACTATATTGTTTTATTTATTTATTATTCCTTATTCCTATAGTAGGCAATAGAGGTACCCACATAACCCATTCAAGACACCATTGCAAGAAAATAAAACATTCATTTCAAGAAATTATGAAAAAGTATTAGAATATTGCAGGGGTTATACTTAACATGCCTGATTGGAGCTTCCTCAATGCATCCATGTTGAATCCGGGCTCAAGCAGCTGCAACACATTCTAAAATTCATTGTCCTCAGCATGTTGGTCACTCCTACCCATTCATGGCTACGTTTTGGCACCTGCAGGGATACATAGCCAGGGAAGGAGCTCCAAAACAACGAGCTATAAATGCCTCAAATAAACATGATTATCAGGGGAAAAGACAGACCCCACAACCTTTCTAATGCCGTCCCAGCCTGCGTCAAAATGGGACACTAAGGTAAAATATGGACATCCATCAAAGAACAATGGAGATCATATTTTTGTCAGATGCAGAAGTATGAGCTTCAGAAGCCACGTATGTACAAAGTGGAAGCATCCACGAGGCATGAAGACTGTTTGAAAAAATTCCTCAAAGAGGTGTGGCCTTAAAGGATCTCCATGATTGCAGGATACACATAGGAAGGATCTACTAAATGGCTCAGTGTTCACATATGAAACCAATAGGTCTCCAAAATGAATAGTTCACTTCCTTCCAGAATGGACGTAACCAAACCCATTAACTAAAAAAGCATTCTAACTTCCCAATTCTTGGTCCAAGCATGGAATAAAATTAAAAAACCAGGGAAATAATAGTTGGCCAACATTAGAAAGGATGTTCTAGTCATAAAAAGGCCCCAAAAAAATATATAAAAAAATGCCTTCGACATTGGTGGGCCCATGTGCTAGGATAGGTCGCTACCAGGGACGATGGGGGAGTAGGAAGAATTCATATTGTTCCTTATTAATACGTAGTCAAACACATTAAAAAAATTCAGTCCCCTTTGAATTGGCACCTCCCAAAATCCTCCTCCTTACACATAAACAAAGCTTAACCAAGATTTGACAATGATTTAATTCAGGTGAGATATAAAAAAAATCCCCTCAAAACTTTTGCCTCCTCCTAACATCTCCTTTTTCTACACATCCAGCCAAGGCTAGATATACGAGGCATTACAAGAGAGGTATTTTGAGGTTGGGGATCTATTATTCCTATGTTTATGGCCATATCAGTAGTCCTCACTGAAGAAGAAGGGTGAATAGAAATTGAAACAACAGTTTTATGGTCTGTACCAAGTAGTTCGTCGAGTTGGGGAAGTTGCACATGAGCTAGAGCTACCAGAGCACAATAAGATACATAATGTCTTCCATGTTTCATGCCTTAAAAAGGTACTTAGACAACATATTCTATCATCTAAATATTTTCTACCACTAGATGAGGAGGGGAAGTTGGTGTTAGAACCAAAATCCATTATTAAAGAGAGACAGAGGGGGCTTAGAAGCAGAGCGATCCCCGAGTATTTGGTACAATGGAAGGGATTTCCACTCTAAGATGCTACTTGGGAGAGAGAGCAGATTTTGCAGCATCCTAATTTGCATTTGATTGAGGACAAGAAAAATTTGGGAAGGGAGGACTGTAATGTCTCCTTTCCTACGCCAAAGGCCTAAGGGAAAATTCAAGTCCAAGCCTTGGTCATACCTAAGGGGTTTTGGGCACTGGGAGCTATTGGGTATGAATATATAGTCCATTTTGTTATAATTCTTCATTGACATATGCAAAAAAGTGTTTCAGAAGGACTAGATGTTATGTTTTATCATTAGGAAGGGGCCACATGGTACTAATATTCTAATTTTCCATTTGGGGGGTCACTTTTGGACCATGGAAACTTAAAAAGGAAAAAGTAACTTAAGTTACTTTTATTTTATTGCCCCTTCTAAGGGAAAAATGTGACTAGGGTTTATTGGGTTCTTTTTCCGTGGAGAAGTTATATAAGGAGTTGGGGAGAAAGGAAAAGGCTTCTTGCATACATAAGTATTTTACTTCACGTACAACTAATGGTTTCAAAGCTACAGCTTATGGAGTGAAATCCCACAAGAACCCTAGCTTTGGTGGTGAGAGATCCATCCCTAGCTAGGAGGGCATTCTTCGGTAGTGAGAGATCTACCCTAGCTTGTCATTTTGGAGCTGCTTTCAAGGATGTTTTATAGAGATATTTTCAGAGTTTTTAGAGGAAGGGTTTTGAGGGTGTTGGAGAAATTTGGGGAAGATAATTGGAGGGTTCTCAGATCATATTTACGGTAGCCATTTGGGTAGGGTTGAACATCACTTTGGAAGCATTTTCATCAATTTCCAACCCCTTTCCAAGCTAGGTGACTTGTTTGGAATATTGCAACATTTATTTGATGGGTTTCAAGTTGTACAAATTCAGATATAATGATTAGAATATCATCTCCTATATTCTTAAATGTTATTTCCAAAATATCATACTTTTTGCACTTATAATCGGAGAGTTATGAATTTCATATGTTTTCCCGCTGTCTAGGGCATGTTGTAATTTTCTGGCAGTAATTTTATTGAATGAAAAAATTCCAAAAACAATTTTCTCATATTCTTTATATGACTAGCAATCTCTCTTTAAATTTTCAAGTAATTTGGGTGGATATTTTTGGAGATATAAATTTTCTAGTGTTCGCTACCCTAACTGTAAAAATCTGCAAAAATTAGTATTTTATTTGGCTGTAATTTGTTGATATTTTGTGCATTTTTAAGGGTTATCCCACAAGGGATATGTCATACAACCTTTCCAAGAACTCATCCTTGGATTGCAGTTTTGATTTCAAGTGAGCATTATCCTCTTCAAAATAGTAATACATTAATCTCAAGAGAGAGTTCTCTTCCTATATTTGGTGATTATAAGCTTCAATTTCCTCAAGATTCACTTGGTTGGGCATCTTTCCTGTGGTGAACCTGTACTTTTTCAATCACACTGAATTGACTACACAAACTTAAGCAATCACATGGTTAAATCAACCGACTCCGATACCAAACTTTCTCAGAGATTAACAAGTTTGCAAGTGCAATCACATGCTCTGATACCAACTTGATCTAAAAATTTAAGTCAAAATTTGAACTAAATTCAGACCCCTATAGGCCATAAATGATAGCTGATAGATATCACTCCATTTAAACAAATCAACTCAAAACAATGTAAAAAAATTAAAACACACTCCACACGGGTTTATTACGAAGTTCAAAAACAACCTACTTCTCTGGGTTCTTGTAGAACCATTCCACTAGTCATAACTTGTAAGTACAATATAGTTTCTTAAAGTAAAAATCTAATGAAAATTTAAAACTTTCCTAAAAGAACACTTCATATTTTCAAAGGATCACTAAAAATATTTCGGGGACTAAGCTCCACCTTCCTATAGTACCTGCAAGCTATGTGGCACTATGGGACTATTTGGTTGTATTAAATAACTCGTACTAACAATAATGTACCTAAAAAATAATAGGTCACTGATAGAATAAAAACATAAAATGAATTTAGATCTTTTCACTCAAAACTTATCCTACGAAATGGCCTTACAACACTCCTTAATGCTTAGACTCCTTGCTTGAGATCTTGGAATAAGTTTTTCAGTGGTGTCCTTGGAGGAGAGGGGTCGAGTCTCTTTGTATATTAGTAAGGGCCCATAAAATTTGTTGTTAAATGGCTGATCACCATTATCCTAACCAACTTGGTGAGCTGGCTGAGGTTGTTGGAGTGCCCAGTTTTGAGAGGATAGGTAGCAGGTTCGAAACCCCCTGCCTATGCTATTTTTGCTTGGCCGTTAAACGGTGTGAATGAGCTCCCTGTTGTCTCCATGTGAGAACCCATGACCTCCATGTCACTAACCCCTATGCTGACAACCTCTATGACCCATCCACGTCCACTTGAGTCAAGCCCTTTACTTCTGCTACGTCCCCTTCAATTGGGTCCACATGGGATTTGACCTGTTCAGTCCACTGTGCCAACCTCGAGGTGTGTGGATTTCACCTTGTTATTCAACCAATATTTTTTCGAGGTGAGGTCGATATGGTTTATCAAATATCAATTGGGGAGTAGAGGAGATAATACTTAAAATAGCCTTTGCGAATGATACCATATGTGACTAGGGCCACGTGATCATGCATTTTTTCTACCAATCGAATATGTATAGCTCGCCACTTGAATAGTGCAATAATGCTCCCATAACTTGGTGAATAGCTCATTTGAGCTAACTCAATGTCAACTTAAAAGTGCATAATCAATTTCACCAATGTGTAACTCATCAATCATCTTGATGGCAACTCAATAAATGGCTCGGTCAAATCTGTTAACTAGTTGATAAGTTGTGGTAGGCCACGTGCTAGCCTGAGGACCCACCATGTGGCAAAAAAAAAATTTGTTTTCACTAAAAAAAGAATCATGAGTTGAAGATCAAATGCCCGAAACTTTGACCCATGTTTATCGCCTATGCACGATCATATTTTTCACCACTTATTCTTTGGAATGTGCTTAGGATATTTATAATACACAATAATCAATGGATTCTTATATAAACATGGAAATCATAGAGTATTGTGTAGAGTATATTTGGAACACGAAAGGGATACCATACTAAGGGATGATTTTATAGAGATAATAGGCCATAATTTTACAAGTGAATTAATATCAAACATATTCTACAAAGTGGAATTTGTTGGCTAACATTATTTTAGGATGAACATCATATTATAAACAATTCCAATTTTTTTAAAACGATTGAAAAATTGAATCAAAGGGAGGAGATGTCACTGAACCCAGTACTTGTTAAGAATTTTTTTTTGCAATGGTGCATATAATTCGTAACACCAATTCATCCACCTTCAAGGAGGTCAATACTGTTTTAGACATAATTACCAAAATAGATGAATTTACTAAATTGGTAGAACACATTATGGTACCTAATTCTACAACAAGAGATATGGTCAAATTCACATATAATAACACCATAAAAATTTATGAATGTCTAGAGAAATTTATAAGTGATCATGGAACCAATTTCTTAACAATAAAATCAAGGTTATCATAGGGGATTTTGTAATTTCACATCATTAGTACACAACATACCGCCCACAAGAAATTTGCTAAGCAGAAGTGTATTGACCAAAACAAAACCAAAAATAATAATTTCCGATAGGCTTCTTAGAGACAACTTTCTTTGTACTTGTTTTTTTTTGTAGTCGTCCTTTATTTTATTAAAAAATAAAAAAGCATGTTATTTGAAATAAATATGTTTATTATTGCAATATCTTCTTTCTTTGTAACTACAATTGGACACCTAATGACCTTCCACATTCTTCCTTCTCCCTTGTCTCTCCACTTTCAACTCTCCCCTCCCAATTTGTATGCCTATCAGCCTCTCACAAGCACCTATGGACGCTTTTTCTAGTAATAAAATAAATTGAAAAAAATTGTTAATTGACGGGTCACTGGTCTGTGATAAAGGAGTCCCATCTATGTCAAGATTATGTGTGGTAGGAGATCTTGTAGTGTATGGGCTACATGAACATCCTTTAAGACTTGGAAAATTTCTTGCATAATAATTCAAACACTTTATTAGAGTCCCAAATGCGTAGCCAAGAAGAAACCCAAGGTAACATTTTAAATTTTGGTAGTAATTTGTTAGTTGTAGTGAATGAAAATTGATGTAGGAGACTATGTTGAATGAAGCCTCATGGTCCAACTAATCATTTGGGTTTAAATTTGGAAACATATAAAAGGCACATCAATTATTTGTAAAATGTGAGGGAGAAAGGTGCCTCATTGAATGATTTTTTTAAAGGGTATGAAAAAAAAATGGTTCTGTTGAAATGAATCAAAGTAATGCAGCTGAAAATTTTTGATTTTAGTTTATAGATAGTTTGAATTTTGTTTTTATATACGTAGATTGAAGGATATGCAATCTCCTCTCAACATACCCACCAAGTACAATGGAATTACAAAAGATATAGGACTCTTTTCCTTGTTTTCTACACCTGGGGTGGGCCTTACTAGAGAAATGAGTAGGTCATGCAATCATGAAAAGACTTCAAAAAAATGCCCTGCAAGTAGAGACATTACACCTACTGTAAAGACTCTTAAAGGAAAAAATAACTTTGTAAGAAGTGTTCTAGAAGATTATGAACAATGGGAGAAGAAAAGATATGTGATGGATTAGGATGTTGTCCTTTTTTCACAAAATAACAAAATATATTTTTTACTGTGATAGATGATAAGGGGAATAAATAAAATACAGGACTCCATGGGTTGCTTGAAGGAAATTCAAGGGGGATCTCACCGTAGGACCAAGTATGTTGTTTAAGCAAATACAAAACATGTTGGGCAATTTGCCAAAGCTCTAGGGAGGAATTCATTTTTAGTAAGAGCGAAAGGATCTAGCTATTTTTGGAAAAAGAGGGCAAGTGTTATGATTTTTTGAAAAGGATTAGGTTCTTGATTTGCAATTACATACCTTGAAGATGTAACCCAACTTCCACATAATGGATTATGACTCCCAAAGTGTCTTCAAAATGGAAAATCTAGATGAGGATATTGCTTTATTTATTTCTTGATTCCAAGATTTATTCAATGGTTTTGGTGCCTATTTTCTCAATAGCGTATTCAGAATGGAAAATCTAGATGAGGATATTGATAAGAAAGAAATAGAGGATGTCGAGAATAAAAAAATAGGGGGGATGCTGATGATGAATGTTTATTGAGGGAATTAGATTGGTTGTCTGAGGATGAGTGTGACTCCCCCATGGATCAAGAGGAATGAACTACTATGATGGAAAGGTATACACATAATGGGTTTGTTAAAGAGGCCTTAAAAACCCTAAGGTAAATGTTAATGACGTGTTAACATGGTGGAATTTTTGGTTTGAATGATGTGGCTCACCCTTGAATGTTCCTTGGTGAAAATGACTTTGAAACCTCTCTAGCAACTACAATCGGTTCATGGAACACCAAAACCACCTAAATTTTATCATCAATCAATTCCAGGCATGGTTCATCTCTCCTCATATTTCATAATCCTTGTTCTTTAGTTATTTTATTTGCAACGAAATAAAATTTTAAATCGTACGATTATCATAGAATTGATTGTTTTAAATAAACTTGTTTTTAAAACAATAAGACACCATATCGTAACTTACGCAATTCAAATATTCCTTAGTAGTCAACCATGAAATCAATCCCTCATTTGAGATGATCATTTGAGATGATCTAAAAAAATTTGTAATGATAAATTTGACGGGTAGACCATGCCTGTATGCCCGTCAAAATGAAAAAACGCAGGGGATGCTTCTGAAATAAAATTTTATCACAAAGAAGATGGATTTTTTTGGGTTTCGAATCCAATGAAACATGATGTGGGGATGATTTAAGCTTGGGGCATGAGATTTCACCCTCATAAAAATGGAATTCGATCAAACACGTGTTTCTTTCGGTCTTTGGCCAAGGAAAAATAATGCAACCCGTGCAACATGAAAAACTAGGGCACAAATAAAGGGGAAACTTTGATTTTGTTTCAAAAAGGGGCAGAATAACAACATTAAGGGCAGTTTGAAAACATTCAACAGGATAAAATGAGTTACAGATCTTCATCTTGAGCCACAAGGATGTTTTGTAGTAAAATGGAACATGGAGAATTAGAGTAAAGTGTGCAAACCCATAAACTTCATCTTGAGCCACAAGGATGTTTTCATTTCTGTGCAAGCTGGTAAAATCCAACTAGGCATTTGTAAACTTGAAAGTAGGTTCTCCATTTGTTTGCATACCTGTCATTTTTCTTCTTCTCTTTTTAAATATATACTTGATATTTTATTGCTTATTCAAGTAGTGAGAAACTGTAACCCTTGATTACTTATAAGTATGAAATAGATGGAAAAGACTTGGGCTGCCTTGTACTTGCTTCTTGTAGATGCATACTTGTATTTGTGATTCACTTTTTCATTCTGAAGAGGCAAAATGCTTTGTTTTTGAGTCATTTCTTCCTTATAGATGCATGCTTGACTTGTTGAATTATGTTATGGAGAGCATGCTTTGATTAAATACTTGCCGAGCTTTGTAGTTTATTTCTTCAGTTGGAAGATGAATACCATCTTGTATATTCTGTAGCTTTGACAGTTCACTTTGAATAATGAATTTCTGGAAATCGTATACTACTTCTTTGTTGCAAACATGATAGCATTCCATTATGTATAATGAAATAGATGCTCCTTTTCTAGAAAATGAAGAAAATACTTAATTTCCTTTTCTGTAATGACTTTTCCTTTTTTAGAACTCATGGTAGCAATTGTATTTCAAATTTAACATTAAAATATCATTTCTATTTTTCTAGAAAAGTCCATTTTGCAAGGGGAAACTCTGGAAAAATGTTTCCATAATCATTCTCTCTCGAGATTCTTATGATTTAATCATTCTGAAAAAGATATAAACATCTCTCTTACTTGTCTGATTACTTGAAAGAACTGTCCATGCTGGCTTTACTTGATTCATTGCAACTTTTGAAAATTGTGAAGTAGTTGCCCTTTGATTCATACTTGAATTTGAAAATTAAAAGGAATTTTTGATAGCTATAGCATGATGAAAATCTGGAATATCTATATGTTTCATTTGATCATGATATCAACTTAGAAGTGATGAAACATGTACTTTTCTTGACTATTTGTATTCCCTTTGAAGCTCAGATAGTTTAGAAAGCATGTAGTAGCTTTTAAAAAACATGTATTTCAATTCTGTTTTAAATCAAAAGTCAATTTTACAAGGGGAGACTCTGGCAATTTTTTTCCAAAAATCTTGTTTTACCTCTCCCTTTTTATATTTCCAATCCTGATTTGCAAAATATGTCTTTCTTGACCCATTCTGATGCTTGATGCTTCCTACAAATCATCTAAAACTGATGCTTATTTCCTTTTAGTCACTGCTTTCTTCTTAACTAATTAAACTGATTTTATTCAATGTTGCAACTTGTTCCTGTAAAATTTAGAAATAAGTTAGAAATAAATAGACTTTTTGACCTCTCTTGTATCCATGTGGTTTATTTCTTCTTCTTTCCTTCTTTTGCAAGTTGTTTTCCAACTTATTTCATGTGCTATCTCCACATCTTTTCTTTTCCAGCTACTTTAGATTCTACCCTTTCTAACCCAATCCTTAGCTTCTTTGATTTTCTCTTACCACTCATTTCACTTTATGTACTCTACTTTTTCCTTTTGTTGCCAGCTTGTCTATATTTCTTTCTCATCCTATACCATGCATTTCTATATTTCTTTCCTTCAAGTACCATTAGATACATTGAAGTTAGAATATGTATTTGCTTTAGAACATGAGTATTGGAATAACATTGTACCCTAAGCTCAAAATTTGATAGATACTACTATTGTCTTGCAGGTGAAAGAAGATGGAGATGGAAGCGGAAGTTGGAAGAGTTGAGATGGAGATGGAGATGATGAGGAGCGGGGATAGAAGAAAGAAAGGCAATGATGGGTTCCTTTTTACTCCTCTACTCTTGTTCTTTAGCACATGTAGTATTCTCATTTCCATGTATATGATGAGTTACTTAGTCATATCCCATGGCTTGTGTGGGAAAACTTATGATCTCTTATGAATAAAGCATTAAATTGAAATAATGAGTTGATTATCTCTCTCTACATTTAGTTTTCCTTTGATTGTACAATGATGTAGGCAATTCAATATCTCAATAAAATGAATAAACATAAGGGATAATCTTAAAGTGAATACCTGTAACTTCCACTGGATAGCCATTGAATGAGATGTACCTCCTTGTAAGTTGTTTGACTGTCTTAGCCTATGCCTTTCAACTTGACTCCTTCCTGCTACTTACATTTAGACATTATTGTCACCATTTGTTTGTCAGTATTTTCTTGACGTAAGTAGTAGGAAAGGAGTCATTTGTAATCATTTATGACAGTGTAGATGGATGCAATCTCATTAATCACAAACAACTCTAATGAACATAGGAAAATAAATCTGATAGGCACCAAGATAATAACCGTGAATCTGATTACTTGAAAACTGCCACTATGTCTACTGTTCCAAAACTATACACCTCACATACTCTGCAATCCGGTGTCTTCATCAAGATAACACATCTGTACTTCAGGGCTTGTGTTCTTTTGTTGAGGATATTCATGAAATTGCAGACTATGTGATCTATTACATTTTGTAACAACACACATAGTTGCATATTTCACTTAATCTCTTTCAAAATCAGTAGTAACAAAATAATTTGATGTAAATTCCCTTAGCTTAGGTATACTTCACAAAGGCTATCCATCGTAAGAAAGTTTTGAGTTTCCCATTTTTACACAAGTGCAAAAATTGTCAACACAACTTTCTTGGGCCCAGGGCATGTGAAGAGTCTGTGCTTAGTTGAAGTCTTGCCTATAAACTTCATCTTTGAAATTGCGTTGAACAGACACGTGGAAGCTTCTGCTGGGCCTTCCAAGACTCTATATTTTCAGCAACCGGTGTAACTCTCTAGGGTTTTGAACATGTGGAAGGCCCACACTCATTTGGAAACCTACCTCTATATTTCACCTTTGCAGTTGTGCCAAAAAAACACGTGGAGGCTTCCACTGGCTCCTCCTTACACTTGGATGACTCAGACTCACAGTGCATGAATGCAGGTACCTGTGTGAGGGAAATACTTTCTCAAGGTGTATTCTTAGAGGTAAAAAAGTTTTCTTGTCAGATAAGGCCATATGGAGCCTCCTGAAAATGATTAAAAAGGGGATTTCCTACACGACAAAGTAAATGAATGATTTAGAAGGACTATCAAAGAATTATGATATAACACCCCAGTCATAGTTGAGGGTCTGAGAAATGTGATCAGTTCATGATTTATCCACCTGACAACTTTGGGTGTAAATTTGTTAAACATCACTTTCTAGGAAAAACTTGTAACAAGTAAAGGATTCCTCAAATATTCTTCTTTTTGGGGGGAAATTTGGGATGGGTGAGCGAGTGAATTGTATAAATAAAATGAGGATTCTCTTGAAAATGGTTGGAGGTTAAATTTTCTATAAAAGTATGAGAGAAACCATTTTCTCAAAAGGTAGTCTGAGAGACCAGTTCATTTCGCTATGTTTTTTTAGATTCAGTCGCATCAAGGTGGTTGCAAGTGTACATCCATTGACAGGCTCTGAGCTTTTAAAAGAAAATTTCCCTTGTTGATTAATTTGATGAACTTTGAATGACTCTGTGTTGATCATGTGCATTATTGTGTTTGCTTTTATTTCAGAATAGTTTCAAATAGTTTTTACTTGTTCCTATTACAATCTTATGTTAAAATCTCTGCATGTCACACAAGATCTCGTCTCTGTGTCAATATTGTGGCATTTGTAATTTCGTTATGAGAAGAGCTTTCATTTGGTAATGAAATACACAATTTGAAATCACTTTACTCTCACTATGTTGATAAAGATTGTTTATAAGCATATGAGTGTATCTTAGGCGTAACGAACCAGGGATTCCTAGCATTAAATTGAGTCTTTAGCACAAGCCTTTGTGTTGAATTCTCAAAGAGTGTGTGAAACTGTGCGTCTCTGGGCTTCCATTGATGTACACCTTCTAGTTGAAGGAATATCTTGGCTGTTCTGAAGCACTATGTCTATGAGTTTTCCAATTTCTGTAAAGGCTCTCAAAGATCTAGTATAATCCGTTCTATCTTGCTTAACATCCCACCAATAAATTTCTCAACCATCGAGTCCTACACGAACTACCCCTATTTGTATTGTGTATCCACAAATGAATAAATTCCATTGCCAAAGTATGCAGGGACAATCATGATTCATTTATTGTCTTTAGTAACCTGAACCTTTGTCTAGGAAACATCTCCACTCTCTAGTATGACAACTTGTGAGAGTTAGATTGTAACGCCAGAAAGAGACGACGAAGAACATGCTGTCACCAGCATACGACCCGAAAACATGACAATTGTTTTTCTTGATGAGGGGTGTGCCCACATACAGGCTCGAACTAAAACAGTCCCGATAATGCTTCGGGAACGATGATGTTAAATTAAATTTCATTCGACGTTTCACAAAAAAAAAGGAGGGTCGTCATTCGAGTTAATTTGTCTGATGTCTGGTGCTGTCGTAATAGCAATGTTTTCAAAGCAATCTTTAGGGTATGATGTAATTTATTACGAAAAGGATTCACTGACCACTCAATTTTTTATTTTTTATTTTTCATTTTACTATCCAATTATATTACGCATATCGCGATCTAATACATTATAATACACACACACACACACACACACACACACACACACACACACACACACACACACACACACACACACATGTATATTGAAAGGAGTCACACTTTGCGATAAACATACTTAGGCACTAATCCATTTCATTGTATAATTTTATATGCTTAGGTATATGTAATGCCTTATTTATATCTAGTGTAATTATTGTTTGAAAATTTTATTACATAACATATCACTACTACCTAGCAAAGTACCTAATACCCAGCTACCTATATCCCCATTTTAAAAAGATAGACTTGTAAATTATGGCATTCCAAACTAATACCAAAAACTATAGTTGGGGCGGTGGAAACTTTACTACCAACTGTCCCCTTTATGACTCCTTGCCTCCTTGTGTGCAGCTTCACCCAACCAGCCGCACCAACAATAATCACTCAGATTTTTTTTTTAAACTCCAAATATTTTCTGCCAGCCTGTTGTGCTTAACTGTCTGGCCGCACGGGCAAGAGTGGTAGATGAGAGTGGAGTTTCTGACCAGGCAGCTAGCGTAGACATTGGTAAAATCACCCAGGCCGCATGAAAGTGACAGCCCCTTGGGAGTTTTCAACAAACAGGTTACCAACTATGTTGTTATCTGTTCAGAGTTAAATGCATCCTTAAAATCAGAGTTTTGCCTCCAAGTATTCGTAGCAAAAATACCTAAGGAACCGAGAAGGGCGTTTGCTACAGCGGCCTACCCATCTAAACTATTATCTGTTCCAAATGAATCCATCTACGGATTCGGGGTTCTTCTTCGAGATTTCTCTTTTTTTTTTTTATTCAAATCGATCCAGAGACAGAGAACGCAAATCAAAATCGATTAAGGAAATAGTGGGGGGGGTGAATCAAATTCGATTTGGTTGCTTTGTGGACATTCCTAAGTTTTTCTTTCCATTCATTTTTTTTTTTACTGTCATTTTCATTTCTTTCTCCTTGCAATTTTTGCAAATCTAACATCATATCAGTCGCCCTTTTATTATTATTTTTCTTGATTTCTCTTGAGCCGCGCAGGAGAGTGGACAGAGGAATGTTACAGGTGGGGCTACAGGCCACGTTAGAGGTGTTTTACCTCCACTTTCGTTGAGTGCTGCGAGGTGAGCTACAGATGGGTGTTCACAGTCCAACTAGCAAGCGTGCAACCCAACGACTGTCCAGTTATGTTGTTATCTGTTCAGCTATCAATGCAACCTCAATTTTTTTGGGATTTTCCTTTATGATGTTTATCAAAATGATAGAGAAGCAGCAAAGGGTGATTAAAGAGGAAAGAAAAACAGCAACCTGTCCCACTGTTATCAACTATTCAGTATTGAATGTTTCTTCATTTTTTTTGTGGATTCTCCTTTGCAATATTTATCAAAAACGAATTGAGAAACGGTGCTATTTATATTTCATGTTCAGTCGGTTTTAAAATACTCTTATTTGTTTTAGCGTATCCAAGACAGGATCAAGTTTATATCAAAATCCGATTAAGGGACAGAGAAGGCGTTGGAGCCAGCAGCCTGTCCAACCCTGTTGTTATCTGTCCAGTATCGAACATATCCTCAACTTCGGGGTTCACCTTCAAGATATTCTGTCAAAATCGATGGAGGGACAATGGAAAAGTCACTCGGGGACTCGAAGAAATTTGTTACCTTAATCCTCTATTGAAAACTTATCAGTTAATGTATACAGTCCGTCGGAAAACAAAATAGATCTCTTAAAGGAGGGTCTGTTTCAATTCAGAATGTTCACGAAAAAGGGAAAAAGAATCTCACAGAGGTGGCTCCGTTTCATACCAAAATATTAATAAAGCACAATTTGTTTTGCAAAAGACATGGGTAGTTTATGCGTAGATTTGTTTGTAGATTTCATTGGCATTATTTATTGACTAATTAATATGAAGGAAATAATATTAGTATGTTGTTTTTGGTGAAATCCTATAATAGTAATCCGTTAGTCTTCACATTGTTCAAACATGGATAATAATTAAAATATTAGTTTCCTTTTTAATGAAATGTGGTAGTGGCTTATTAAGCTAGAAACTTTGCATTTGAATTTCTTTCTTCACAATTTAATAACATAACATGGGCTTCCAAAAGAATCGATTTCATTACCCTTTTTACGATTTGCAAAAGATTCACAAGAAATTCTTAAATGAAGAGAGAGCATGATAGAGTTAGGGTGTAATCTACTCTATTGGCATATTGGAAATTCAATAAAACTTAACTCTTTCCATTCATACTACAAGAAGAAGATATACACCAATAATATCACTTATCAATACCCTTTTTTTTTTGCAACAAAATGGAATCTAGTATGTATATATATATTTTTGTAAATATACTAACATTCAACATAAGAGTCCATCAATATTTTATTAAGTTTTAAACAAGATCTATCAACATTTTAACCATGTGAACTTTTGGGCAAATATAGATTACAATGTCCTTTTTTTTTGAAATGAAAACAAGATGATACAACTTTCTTTCACATACAAATTTTACAACAAAATAATACATGCAAAGCAAAAAGGAAGAAGTCTTCCCAAGCTCCAAGGTGTTCTTCATCCATGCTCCAAGTTCCAAGTATTTCAATCACAACCAAGATAGGGGGAGAGGCAACACTCTCCTCCCAACCAAAACTCAATGGAGAAGAGAAGCAATCTCCTCCATTGACCCCCGAGCCCCAAACACAACACAATGAAGGGTGGTCTCCAACTCAAGGCAACAATACTTGCTTCCACAATACAATTTTCTTCACAACATTCAAAGCTAAAATAGAAGAAACAAAGAGACACACAAATAACACCAAACATTTCACAACAAGGCTTTCATCCAAGCCAACAAGAGAAGGAACTATGGGAAAGTTTTCCTTATGCCTCCCCATTGAGATGAGATGCCCATCCAAACCCTCCACAATAAAACTCAAGCCCCTATGACTCTTATGCCTCCCTCAAGTACCCCTTTTTCCTCCCATACTCTTATGCCTCCCTCCTCTTATGGCTCCCTCAAAGACAAGGTAAGAATGTAGAACATTCTTACCCAAGATGGGCATCCCTCTCAAACTCCCTCCACAATATCCTAATCTACTCTTATGCCTCCCTCATGAGTATTCCCATAGACCTCTCCTATACTACACAATAAGCATGTCTATCCATTTTTTCACAATACACAAAAGTAAACATACATTATCCACAAATTTAAGCATAGAAACAACAACAATAAGAAAGCAAAAAGGGAGAAGGTTTCCTACCTCTCCATTGGAGAAGCCTAAACCAAGAAATTTGTCCAAGCTCCCTCCAAAACAATCCAAGCATGCAAGTCCAAGCACTCTCTTTTTCTCTTTCTCCCAATTCTTTCCTCTCCCAAAATAACAAAAGAGAACTCTTCAACAAAACAAAAACAAAACTCCAACCCCCTCAACAAGAGAGGAAATTTCCATAAATAGACAAAAGGAAGAGTGAGGGTGATGTGGCTCCTTGTAGGATGCCACATCACACATCCTCAAGACCACCTCCCTTTAGTCAACTCAAATCCCAAAACACCATAAATGGGTGGTTGGGTTGAATGACATCTCTTTCCACATCCATCCCTTCCCCATGTGCCTTAAGGCACAATTAAATGCAAAAAGAAGACAAGTGCACTCCAAAGTCATATTTTCCTTCCCAAAACAATAAATAATCCCCTTTTTGGATTCCCAACCCATAGATATGGTTGGTAAGGGGTTTTGGGAAGTGTGGGACAAGTTTAACTTGTCCCACAAGTCCCCCAAAATTGCCCTAAATCTCAAATTCGAGATTCAAAGAATTTGGAGTGGTCAACACTCAAAACCAAGCATTCAATACAAGAGGAAACACAAGGCTCAAGGAGCCAACCATCAAAATTAATTACACCCACTAGACTTCCCTCCAAAACTTAAAAATTAAAACAAGATGTTAAATTAATCTAAACATACTTAACAAAAGTAATTTAACAAAAAGACATCACAAAAGAAATCACCTACTAAAGTAAGTTAAAACAAGTAAATAAAATTCTTACCCCCTTGGTCACATTAGAAAATTTCCCCCTCATGGAAATTTTTCTTAACACATAAAAGAACAAAGGTAACACAATACAATTTACTAGTTGCCTTGACGACCAAATGTTGTAACCACCCGACATCCTGTTGTGTTTGGTTCCCAATCCCCCTCATGGTTGTGATCATGTTGTGTTTCCTGCAAAATACAAAATACCTCCTTCGGCCTTGCGGCCATGTCAAAATATCCAAAATAACCATATGCATGAAATTTATTAACATCTATACGTAATTCAATCAATCATTATTTCTAGGTCTAAATCACAACTTAATTATGCATTTCATCATTATCCAAAATTATAGTAATGTAAATTCAACAACTACATTCTACTCATCATGGCGAAGAAATCCAATGTTAGAACACATGCAATATATCCATATAAAAATAATATCGGTATCCAATAGTCTGTCCATGAGTCAGTGTAGATCATACTGAAAACAAAATCCAATCATAATCCAAATGCATCTAGTCACAAAACATCATGCTAATCAACATAAGTATAAGTCATGTCCATATCCAAAGTCTGCATAACTCAAAATGATAATCAACTAAGTGTCGTAGGGAAGTGGGCATTACATCCCCCTCCCCTTAGACTAGACTTCCTCCTGGAAGTCACTGAAATAAGTGTGGAAACTGAGCTCGCAATGATGTAGCATCCTCCCAAGTAGCAGCAGTCTCATCGTACCTGTCCCATTGGACCCGAACCTGATCAATCTCTCTGCCGTGAAGGCCCAGGGTCCTGCGATCTAAAATGTGCACGGGCTCCACCATCACCTGCCCCTGATCCTGCACCTGCAATGCAGTCCAATCTAGCACATGAGAAGGATCAGAAACATATCTCCTAAGCACAGAAACGTGAAATACATCATGGATGCGCGATAAGCTAGGTGGCAGTGCTAGACGATAGGCTAAGGGGCCGAGGCGCTCCAAGATCTCAAAGGGACCCACAAACCTAGGAGCAAGCTTAGAACCTTTTCCATAACGGATAGGGCTCTTATGCGGTCTGACACGAAGAAACACCTTCGTGCCTACCTCAAAACTGCGATCTGTCCTATGTTGGTCTGCATACTTCTTCTGTCTATCCTGTGCCTCCTGCAATCTCTGTCTGATCAAGGTAACCTGCTGCTCCATGTCCTGTAATAATGCTGGCCCAAGGGAAACCCTGTCCTCAATCCTGTCCCAACTAAGAGGTGTCCTACACTCTCTGCCATATAATGCCTGAAAAGGAGCCATGCCTATAGAACTCTGGAAACTATTATTATAAGCGAACTCTACCAAATACAGATACTCCTCCCATCTCGACTGATGATCCATCACGTACATCCTGAGCATGTCCTCCAAAATCTGATTCACCCTCTCTGTCTGTCCATCTGTCTCAGGGTGATAAGCTGTGCTGAAATTAATCCTCATCCCGAGGGCATACTGCATGGTGGTCCAGAAATGGGAGGTGTACAAAGGGTCGTGGTCGCAAATGATCTTCCGCGGAATCCCATGTAATCTGACAATCTCATCAAGGTATACTCGTGCCACAGCACTTGCCTGTATAGGTGGTCTTCACTGGGGAAAAGTGAGCTACCTTCGTCAATTTATCCACTGTGACCATGATGGCGTCGTGGTGGTATCTCGACGTCGGCAACCCAACAATGAAATCCATAGAAATGGTGTCCCACTTCCACTCTGGTATGGCGTGAGGATAGAGAAGGCCAGCTGGATGCTGATGCTCAGCCTTCACCCTCTGGCACTCTAAACAGCGGGATACAAATGAAGCTATGTCTCTCCGAAGTCCTCTCCAAAAGTACAACTGTCTCAAGGTGGCGTGCATCTTCTTCACCCCGGGATGGGCTGAATAAGGTGCACGATGAGCCTCTGTCAAAATGTCATGTCTCAAGCCTCCATCTCTAGGAACATATATCTGACCTCTGTGTCTGAGAAGACCATCTGCCTCTAATGAAAATCCATCAAATCTCCCCTCAAGGGGTCTCTGAGACTCAATCTCTGCTCTGGCTGCAAGGTAGAAACTATCCTGAGGAAGCTGCTGCAAGATCCTACTCCGCAAATCTGTGCCCACTGAGGTGGCCATAGCCACATGTCTCCGTCTACTCAAGGCATCTGCCACCACATTCTCCTTTCCCTTCACATGCTCTATCTCCATGTCATACTCACAAAGTAACTCCATCCAACGCCGCTGACGAGCGTTGAGATTGGGCTGCGTGAAGAGGTGGCGAAGGCTCAAGTGATCAGTCCTGAGTGTAAATCTCTGGCCAAGAAGAAAATGTCTCCACCGCACTAAGGCATGTACCACTGCTGCAAGCTCAAGGTCATGGGTCGGATAATTGAGCTCATAATCCTTGAGTTTGCAGGACTCAAAGGCAACTACTCTACCCTCCTGCATTAACACTCCTCCAAGTCCTGCCAAGGAAGCATCTGTGCATACGAAAAACTCTCCATGAGGATCTGGCACTGCAAGGATAGGTGCTCTCGTAAGGCATTCCTTCAGTGTACTGAAGGCCTGCTCACATCTATCAGACCATAAAAACTTCTTCCCTTTCCTCTGAAGAGAAGTGATAGGGTGCGCAATCCGAGAGAAGTCCTGAACAAACCTCCTGTAGTATCCTGCTAGACCCATGAAACTACGCACCTCGGTCACACTAGTGGGTGCTGGCCAATCCATGATGGCTCAAATCTTGGAAGGATCGACTGCGATACCTTCCCCAGAAATAACGTGGCCCAAATACTGCACCTCAGGCTGAAAGAACGCACACTTCTCCAAGTTCCCGTAAAGGCGCTGCTCGCGAAGACACTGAAGAACCTGGCGAAGGTGCTCCTCATGCTCCTCACGTGTGCGTGAGTAAATTAGAATGTCATCAAGGAAGATAAGCACGAAGCGATCAAGGAAGGTCCTGAATACCCCATTCATCAAACTCATAAACACTGCGGGGGCATTCGTCAAACCGAAAGGTACCACTGTGAACTCGTAGTGGCCATATCTCGTGCGGAAAGCTGTCTTGTGAATATCTGTCTCCGCAATCCTGAGCTGATGGTACCCTGACTTAAGATCTATCTTAGAGAAAACTGTATCCCCCTTCATCTGATCAAATAAATCATCAATGCGTGGAAGGGGGTAACGATTCTTGATCGTTACTTTATTCAGCTGACGGTAATCAATGCACAACCGAAGAGATCCATCCTTCTTCTTTATGAAGATAACTGGTGCACCCCAAGGGGATACACTAGGAGGAATTAGGCCTTTCTCCAGAAGGCCCTCAAGCTGCAACTTGAGCTCACATAACTCAGGAGTGGTCATCCGATAAGGTGCTCGTGAAATAGGCTCTGCGCCCGGAACTAGATCTATATGAAAGTCGATCTCACGTGGGGGAGGTAATCCCGGTAGCTCCCCTGGAAACACATCGGCAAACTCAGATAAGATGGGATGATCATCGAGGGAAGGTCCTCCTGACTCATCCTCTGATCTGTCACTAACTGTAACAGCATACAACTGGCAACCCCGTCGCACACACCGCTTAAGCTGCATAGCGGAGATGGTGTGAATAGAAACGGGTCTCTTAACCCCTGATATCACTAACTCCGCCCCCAAGATCATCTATGCAAGCAATAGTCTTATGGTAACAATCCACTCTAGCTCTGTGAGCGGACAACCAGTCCATGCCCAAAATGATGCCATAAGATCCTAATGGAAGGATCCGAAGATCAGAAGTAGTGGTGAAGGGTCCCAAATCCACTACACACTCCTTGACTAAGGAGTCTACAGAAATCTTGGCTCAAGAAGCCATCTCAACGTCCCAACTACGGCCCTGCCTAACTGCCACCAGCCTACAACGCTCTACTAAGGATGGTGCAATGAAAGAATCAGAAGAGCCAGAATCAAATAATATAGAGGTGGAAATACCACCAATACTACCTGTCGTCTCAATCACAGTACTCTGATGCTCAGCCTGGCGGTTCTTGACCGCTGCGTAGATCCGATGACTCCGTGCCATATCTCCAACAGTAGGCTCTGAGCTCTGTGTCTTACCCTTGGTAGGGTTATGTGGGCAATCTCTCCAAATATGTCCAACAACTCCGCAACCATAACAGCTGCCTGGTCCTCTCCAGTGGGAAGCAGCTCCAGCTGGTACTCTAGATGACTGAGATACAGATCCTGATGATCTGGCTATGAACTGCTGAGGTCTCTGCTGACGAGCTCCTACTGACTGAGCTCTCGGTGCACCCTGTGTCCTGATGGGACCCCTAGGAGGAGGCCCCATACTACGTCCTCTCTGTGCATCAAATCTCTGAGGAGGTCGGTAAGGTGGGTGGGTCTGCTGCTGCTGCTGCTGCTGTGGTGGCCTAAATGAAGCTTGCCCTGAACTCTGTCCACCCCGTGGAGGAGGAACTGACCCCTTCGACCTACTATCCTGCATCTGCTAGATA
This sequence comes from Taxus chinensis, assembly GCA_019776745.2. NCBI lineage: Eukaryota > Viridiplantae > Streptophyta > Pinopsida > Cupressales > Taxaceae > Taxus > Taxus chinensis. Next base: position 645,055,972 of record CM034151.1, read on the forward strand.
CGGCTCCGAACTCTTTCTCTAGCCTACTGTGTCTTTCCCCGTGTCTCCTCTGCAATATAGGCCTTCTCCACGGCCTCTGCTAATGTCTGTGGGCAGTGAATGCGCACTGCGCCTCCTAAATCCAAATTCAGGCCCCAGATGAACCTGTGAATCCGTACCTGCTCATCCTGCATATAGTCGACGTACTGGAGTAGGTCCAGAAATCGACTCTCATACTCAGCTACTGTCATCGACGCCTGATGGAGGTCATGAAACTCATCTATGCGCTGCTGAATAAATCTCCTGGGTAAATACCTGATCCTGAAACGCTCCTCAAATAACTCCCAGGTAATCGTCTCTGAGTCGACATGGAGCTTCTGCTCCTCGGTCCTCCACCAGACTCCTGCTCCATCCTTCAGAAGATGGATCGCAACACGAGCTTTCGTGTTGCTACTACAAGGACAGAGCTTGAAGCATCCGCTCAAGCTCACCAACCAGGCCTCTGCCTGAAAACCGCCTGTATCACCCGAATACTGAGATGGTCGCAGCTTCAGGATCTTCCCTGATATGGTCTGCAGCTGACGTATGACGACTCCTAGATCTCTCTGTATGCTCCTCCCTCTGTCTAGGGCTCCGAGACCTGTCCCTATGTCCTGAGATCCTGTCCCCATGTCCTCTCTGTGGTGACTCTGCCCTAGCCGACTCTGCACGGAAATTCTCTGCTCTGTGCTCCTCGCTGTGTCGAGGGGATGCCTGGGCATCTACTGATGGCTCCAAACTATGTCTAGCAAGTCGTCCTCCCAAGGGCTCTCCGCGTATAGCGGCATTGACATCCTGGAGTGTCTGCAAAATCTGAGGCAGAAGGGCTGCTACGGCCTGCTCTGGCGGTGGTATGTCTAGGTCTATGTGAAGAGACCCCTCGCCCAATCCGCGCCTCCTGCACAGATCAAGGTGAGAGTTAGTTCATCGTTCTAGGTCTTGTGCTAGTTTTCAAAATTTGTTGTTTACTATAATTATCAACATTATGGTTTTATATTTTTAAAAGAATAATGTTCTGTACTAAGTTAAGTGTTCCTGTTTCGTGTTTTCTGCGTGTGCCCAAGGGTCCCAGCTTCGAACCCCTGGCTCTGATACCAAAATGTAATGCCGGAAAGAGACGACGAAGAACATGCTGTCACCAGCATACGACCCGAAAACGCGACAAATTTTTTTTTTTATGAGGGGTGTGCCATTGCATACAGGCTCGAACTAAAACAGTCCCGATTAATGCTTCGGGAACGATGATGCTAAATTAAATCTCATTCGACGTTTCACAAAAGAAAAGGAGGGTCGTCATTCGAGTTAATTTGTTTGATGTCTCGTGCTATCGTAATAGCAATGTTTTCAAAGCAATCTTTAGGGTATGATGTAATTTATTACGAAAAGTATTCACTAACCACTCAAAATATTTTTTTTAATTTTCATTTTACTATCCAGTTATATTATGCATTTCGCGATCTAATACATTATTATATATATATACACACACACACACACACACACATGTATATTGAAAGGAGTCGCACTTTGCGATAAACATACTTAGGCACTAATCCATTTCATTGTATAATTTTATATGCTTAGGTATATGTAATGCCTTATTTATATCTAGTGTAATTATTGTTTGAAAATTTTATTACATAACATATCACTACTACCTAGCAAAGTACCTAATACCCAGCTACCTATATCCCCATTTTAAAAAGATAGACTTGTAAATTATGGCATTCCAAACTAATACCAAAAACTATGGTTGGGGCAGTGGAAACTTTACTACCAACTGTCCCCTTTATGACTCCTTGCCTCCTTGCGTGCAGCTTCACCCAACCGGCCGCACCAACAATAATCACTTAGATTTTTTTTTTAAACTCCAAATCTTTTCTGCCAGCCTGTTGTGCTTAACTGTCTGGCCGCGTGGGCAAGAGTGGTAGATGAGAGTGGAGTTTCCGATCGGGCAGCTAGCGTAGACATTGGTAAAATCACCCAGGCCGCGTGAAAGTGACAGCCCCTTGGGCGTTTTCAACAAACAGGTTACCAACTATGTTGTTATCTGTTCAGAGTTAAATGCATCCTTAAAATCGGAGTTCTACCTCCAAGTATTCGTAGCAAAAATGCCTAAGGAACCGAGAAGGGCATTTGCTACAGTGGCCTGCCCATCTAAACTATTATCTGTTCCAAACGAATCCATCTACATATTCGGGGTTCTTCTTCGAGATTTCTCTTTTTTTTTTTTTTTTCGAATCGATCCAGAGACAAAGAACACAGATCAAAATCGATTAAGGAAATAGTGGGGGGGTGAATCAAATTCGATTTGGTTGCTTTGTGGACATTCCTGAGTTTTTCTTTCCATTCATTTTTTTTTTTTTTGCTGTCGTTTTCATTGCTTTCTCCTTGCAATTTTTACAAATCTAACATCATATCAGTCTCCCTGTTATTATTATTTTTCTTGATTTCTCCTGAGCCGCGCAGGAGAGTGGACAGAGGATTGTTACAGGTGGGGCTACAGGCTGCGTTAGAGGCGTTTTACCTCCACTTTCGTGGAGTGCTGCGAGGTGAGCTACAGACGGGGGTTCACAGTCCAGCTAGCATGCGTGCAACCCAGCGACTGTCCAGTTATGTTGTTATCTGTTCAGCTATCAATGCAGCCTCAATTTTTTTTGGATTTTCCTTTATGATGTTTATCAAAACGATAGAGAAGCAGCGAAGGGTGATTAAAGAGGAAAGAAAAACAACGACCTGTCCCACTGTTATCAATTGTTCAGTATTGAATGTTTCTTCATTTTTTTTGTGGATTCTCCTTTGCAATATTTATCAAAAATGAATTGAGAAACAATGCTATTTATATTTCATGTTCAATTAGTTTTAAAATACTCTTATTTGTTCTTAGCGTATGCAAGACAAGATCAAGTTTATATCAAAAGCTGATTAAGGGACAGAGAAGGCATTGGAGCCAGCAGCCTGTCCAACCCTGTTGTTATCTGTCCAGTATCGAACATATCCTCAACTTCGGGGTTCACCTTCAAGATATTCTGTCAAAATCGATGGAGGGACTAATGGAAAAGTCACTCGGGGACTCGAAGAAATTTGTTACCTTAACCTCTATTGAAAACTTATCAGTTAATGTATACAGTCCTTGGGAAAACAAAATAGATCTCTTAAAGGAGGGTCTGTTTCAATTCAGAACGTTCACGAAAAAGGGAAAAAGAATCTCACAGAGGCGGATCCGTTTCATACCAGGATATTAATAAAGCACAATTTTTTTTGCAAAAGACATGGGTAGTTTATGCGTAGATTTGTTTGTAGATTTCATTGGCATTATTTATTGACTAATTAATATGAAGGAAATAATATTAGTATGTTGTTTTTGGTGAAATCCTATAATAGTAATCCGTTAGTCTTCACATTGTTCAAACATGGATAATAATTAAAATATTAGTTTCCTTTTTAATGAAATGTGGTAGTGGCTTATTAAGCTAGAAACTTTGCATTTGAATTTCTTTCTTCACAATTTAATAACATAACATGGGCTTCTAAAAGAATCGATTTCATTACCCTTTTTACGATTTGCAAAGGATTCACAAGAAATTCTTAAATGAAGAGAGAGCATGATAGAGTTAGGGTGTAATCTACTCTATTGGCATATTGGAAATTCAATAAAACTTAACTCTTTCCATTCATACTACAAGAAGAAGATATACACTAATAATATCACTTATCAATACCCTTTTTTTTTGCAACAAAATGGAATCTAGTATGTATATATATATTTTTTGTAAATATACTAACATTCCACGTAAGATTCCATCAATATTTTCATTAAGTTTTAAACAAGATCTACCAACATTTTAACCATGTGAACTTTTGGGAAAATATAGATTACAATATCCTTTTTTTTTGGAATGAAAACAAGATGATACAAATTTCTTTCACATACAAATTTTACAACAAAATAATACATATAAAGGAAAAAGGAAGAATTCTTCACAAGCTCCAAGGTGTTCTTCATCCATGCTCCAAATTCCAAGTATTTCAATCACAACCAAGATAGGGGGAGAGGCAACACTCTCCTCCCAACCAAAACTCAATGGAGAAGAGAAGCAATCTCCTCCATTGACCGCCGAGCCCCAAACACAACACAATGAATGGTGGTCTCCAACTCAAGGCAACATCACTTGCTTCCACAATACAATTTTCTTCACAACATTCAAAGCTAAAATAGAAGAAACAAAGAGACACACAAATAACACCGAACATTTCACAACAAGGCTTTCATCCAAGCCAACAAGAGAAGGAACTATGGGAAAGTTTTCCTTATGCCTCCCCATTGAGATGAGATGCCCATCCAAACCCTCCACAATAAAACTCAATCCCCTATGACTCTTATGCCTCCCTCAAGTACCCATTTTTCCTCCCATACTCTTATGCCTCCCTCCTCTTATGGCTCCCTCAAAGACAAGGTAAGAATGTAGACATTCTTACCCAAGATGGGCATCCCTCTCAAACTCCCTCCACAATATCCTAATCTACTCTTATGCCTCCCTCATGAGTATTCCCATAGACCTCTCCTATACTACACAATAAGCATTCTATCCATTTTTTCACAATACACAAAAGTAAACATACATTATCCAAAAATTTAAGCAAAGAAACAACAACAATAAGAAAGCAAAAAGGGAGAAGGTTTCCTACCTCTCCATTGGAGAAGCCTAAACCAAGAAATTTGTCCAAGCTCCCTCCAAAACAATCCAAGCATGCAAGTACAAGCACTCTCTTTTTCTCTTTCTCCCAATTCTTTTCTCTCCCAAAATAACAAAAGAGAACTCTTCAACAAAACAAAAACAAAAATCCAACCCCCTCAACAAGAGAGGAAATTTCCATAAATAGACAAAAGGGGAGAGTGAGGGTGATGTGGCTCCTTGTAGGATGCCACATCACACATCCTCAAGACCACCTCCCTTTAGTCAACTCAAATCCCAAAACACCATATATGGGTGGTTGGGTTGAATGACATCTCTTTTCCACATCCATCCCTCCCCATGTGCCTTAAGGCACAATTAAATGCTTAAAAGAAAACAAGTGCACTCCAAAGTCACATTTCCCTTCCCAAAACAATAAATAATCCCCTTTTTGGATTCCCAACCCATATATATGGTTGGTAAGGGGTTTTGGGAAGTGTGGGACAAGTTTAACTTGTTCCACAAGTCCCCCAAAATTGCCCTCAATCTCAAATTCGAGATTCAAAGAACATGGAGTGGTCAACACTCAAAACCAAGCATTCAATACAAGAGGACACACAAGGCTCAAGGAGCCAACCATCAAAATTAATTACATCCACTAGACTTCCCTCCAAAACTTAAAAATTAAAACAAGATGTTAATTTAATCTAAACATACTTAACAAAAGTAATTTAACAAAAAGACATCACAAAAGAAATCACCTACTAAAGCAAGTTAAAACAAGTAATTAAAATTCTTACCCCCTTGGTCACATAGGAAAATTTCCCCCTCATGGAAATTTTTCTTAACACATAAAAGAGCAAGGGTAACACAATACAATTCACTAGTTGCCTTGACGACCAAATGTTGTAACCACCCGACATCCTGTTGTGTTTGGTTCCCAATCCCCCTCATGGTTGTGATCATGCTGTGTTTCCTGCAAAATACAAAATACCTCCTTCGGCCTTACAGCCATGTCAAAATATCCAAAATAACCATATGCATGAAATTTATTAACATCTATACGTAATTCAATCAATCATTATTTCTAGGTCTAAATCACAACTTAGTTATGCATTTCATCATTATCCAAATTTATAGTAATGTAAATTCAACAACTACATTCTACTCATCATGGCGAAGAAATCCAATGTTAGAACACATGCAATATATCCATATAAAAATAATATCGGTATCCAATAGTCTGTCCAAGAGTCAGTGTAGATCATACTGAAAAAAAAATCCAATCATAATCCAAATGCATCTAGTCACAAAACATCATGCTAATCAACATAAGTATAAGTCATGTCCATATCCAAGGTCTGCATAACTCAAAATGATAATCAACTAAGTGTCGTAGGGAAGTGGGCACTACATAGATTGTGTTGTACTAATCATATCTCCTCAAGGTTCTCACTAATATTTTGTAAAGAAGGATCTCTCGATGTCTTTCAGTGACGCGGGTTATAGAACGGGTCCTCTCACCTTGGTTGAAAGCCCAACCTAAAGTAGTGGGGGTAGATCAAACCCTTAGTGAGGTACTATCCACTTCTCCAATGCCCAAGCGATAAAGACCCAGATGAATCTCATCCTCGGGTACAAAATGAATCATACCATGGTCTGTATGTCCCTAAGCATCTTGCTAGTCTCGTGATGCTGCTCGGCCCCCATGGGAGAATCAATTTGGATACTAACAGGATCTTCATCTAATTCTTTGCCTCATAGATGGTTTTCAATTTATCCCATATTACTTTGGATTTCAAAATATCTCATACATGAGGTTGCACATCATCAATGATGCTTAACATGAGTAGCATCAAGTCTTTGGCATCAACCTTTTCATACGTCAGTAGCTCATCGACATCAGTGGCAATCGGTACAGTCCATGTGATGATGCTCGACAGTCCCTCAAACTGAAAGATGGTACACATATTTATCTTCCAAGAGTCATAGTTCGGCCCTTTGAGAAATTGTGTGTCAGACACCAACAATTTTGGAGTAGAAATAATTTTTTAAAAAATGTTTCTTTTATTTAATTTTTTTTACAAAGCTTACATCTTACTAACGAGACAATCAAGCATGAAGATGAGCTCGGTAATCAAAAAATTATAGATGGGTACACTTCTTGGGGCATTCCACCTCATGGGGACACTTCTTGGGGCATTCGACCTCATTGTCATAGTTTACGTTCGTATCTGACTTCAAGATCTACTCGAGTTCATTTGACTTGGCAACGCACGTCGAACAAGAAATAGTCTATTAGAGCCTGGCAGATAACCTCATCGAACTAAAGGTTTCCAATATCGTGGAGGGATTCTAACAAGGAGAAATAAAATCTGGATCTCTCCTGAGTGTCAGGATGGTGTTTCGCAGCCTACGAGTCTTCTACACAGCTTTCAACGATGGAATTTGCGGCATATGAGACTTCTACATGGATTTCGGCAGTGGAATCTATGGAATATTAGTCTTCTACATGGCTTTCGATGGTTGCAACACTTCCTTATATGCTAGACATATGCAACTTCGTGCTTGCTTCTCAGCTTCGGGCTTGGGAGGAGTTTCCTACCTTCACCCTGCAATTTGTTTTATTTTTAAAAATGCAGTGAAAGATTTAATCGTTTCTCACAAATCGTGGTATGAGTTTTTCAGATATTTTGACAAATCGTGCTCACCATCTGAGTAAACAAACCCACTAAATTTCGTAGAATATGGATTCTGGGTTTTGGAGAAAAATGTGATTTACCAGATCATATTTTCAAAACCCTTTGAATGAAAAACTTCTTCAACACACAATGCCAAAAAAAAAATGAATCTTTTTGTTTTTTGTTCTCCATGCCAAACAAGACAACAAAATGTAAAAATATAATGACAATGAAATGTAAAAAAAAATGGCAGCAACCACCAAAGCAATATGCACACTTTTCTTTGCCTACATGTCTGCAAACAACAACACAGCCCTCGCGTATGCCAAACAATCCTATCTCAAAGAGCTCAACATGCAATGGTGCCTAAGTCAGCTTCAAAGAAAACTATAAGTAGATTGAGTAGCAACAAAAACATTACCGGAGGATCTCCACGCAAATTGCAAACACTTTGATACCAAAATGAGAGAAGAATTATGCAACACTAGATGTATTATTGATTAACATGAAGGGAATTTATACAACAATGTAAAGTACTGACTGTGTGTAGGAACTGGTAGTTAAACACCAAGTGTAAAATAAATGTAATAGTTAACTAAACTAAACTACAGTCCATATTGCCACCTCTTTATGTTAGGTAGTAGAGTCCTAATTTACTAACAGTATATTGACTTCAATTTTATCAATTTTAATTACCTCAATATGAATGAACGTGCTAGGATATTGCCTAGCTAATGAAGGCCCCGTGGAAATACATAACTATTTGCCCTCCGTGGAAATACATAATTACTCTAGCAAGCAAAAATCCTAGAGCAAACATCGCTCTTACATTTACACTTTTGCAACAATGCCACTAGTTTTTTATATTAGTTGTGTGTTGTGAGTTAATGTCATATATGTTCTAATGCATGAAAGCTATATTTTATTAATATTATTTAATTTATCGAATTTGTAAAGAACATACAAATAATGTGTTAAAATTTATTCTTAGTATACAATATTTTTCCTATTCTGAAATGTATTTTATATTTATTGTATATACACATTTATTTTTTATTAGTTCATTACTTATGTTATAAAAACATATATAATAATTTGATTACATTAATTAATCCCAATTTAGGCTATAAATCCATTAGAAAATAAGACTTTGATGCTTGGCCACAATCAGGATAAATAAAACATATTAAATTATGCTTCATTAAATTTGTATCACTTTCCAGGCAACTACCTTAGCATGCGATACAACATACAACGCAGTTTGAATTGTAATGTTTTTGGTGTTTTTGGCGTGCAACTAACGGAAGGAGGGTTACTTTCCACGAAATGCAATGGACGTTGTGACAGGGCAGAGATGCATTGGCTAAACTGGAGCCGTCCACGTCATTACAGATCGCAGAATAAGATTTTCTATCAGCAGACGGTGGTGACAGAAACTATGAATGCATCTACCTCATCACTTCCTAATGGGGCCTACTTCTCCGTAAAGGACAGTGCAGTTGAATATTTCACAAACAATTCTGAGAAGTGAGACCAACATCTTGCTTTCAGGCTTTTTCTGAATTTTTTTTGCCAAGGAGGCGCGGGAAGAATTTGTAGTCACATTCGGGGTAATTTTTTTTAAAAAATCCTCATATATTTTGGATTTGATGTTTGTTTTGGCTAAATTTTTTATTTTGATTTTGTCATTGATGCATAACATGGGACCTACCGAGTTTGTGCGTGCTAGTGCTACTCACCGTCATCTCAAATTTAGTTCTAGAGCTTCAATTTCCTCCAAATTAACTGACTTCTGTCCTAATTGCTTGGCTGCGTTTGCACTGTGTTTGGAATTGTTCTTGCAGGTAAAAGTCTTTTTGGGATATCCGGAGGTTAAGCGTTAAAATTATTTTCATCAGTTCATTTCCTCGAACTTTACAAAACCAACTTCAATTTTTTGGTTTGCAATCGAAATTTCTTGGGTATCGTAGTGTTTTGGTTTATCATTAACTACTTTTGCGCTTGTTTTTTTCGATACGACAACATACTCGTTCTGGTCAATGTTTTTGTGAATTACTTGTATAGTTCGCGAGTTTAGGTTTGATTATCTTAGAAGGACCGAAGTTACAACCCTCTTTATCTTATAAGCTTATACTCGATCATTTCTATTTTTGTAAAGATTTAAGGCTTACGTGGCTAAGCCTATCAACGGTAAATTCAAGGGGTAAGCTTGTGGTATTTTTATTGCATCAACTCTTTTCTTATATGTTTAGTCGCTAAAATTAAGGGTTCTTCGCTATAATTTTAAGTTTTTTGGTAAATCATATTATTTAGAGGAAAATTTAATAATCAATAGCCTAATAGGCTTGCTCCTACGAGATGGAGGGTTCTTGAACCATAAAAAAAACAAAAACAAAAACAATTAACAATGCAAGAGGGAAGAGGTTCACGTTATGTTGGCATTCCTTGTTGCAAATCGCAAACCAAGATTAATTTCATGCACATTGTGGTGAAGGTGGTAATGAATACCCATTGGTCCTCACCTATTATCGGCCCACCTCTCCACCATGGACACTGATGCAAATGATTGAATCTTTTGTGTACTAGCAGGCCACACCACCACTGTCAACATCTGGTTGATTAAGCACAACCCCTAGATTAATTATTTCCCTTGCCATTTTCGAGTAAATATGATTGGTGGTTTTGAGGAAAAAGAGAATGTGGACACCGTGAGAAATAACTTTAGGTATGCCCACTTACACACAAATTTTTTAGTGTTCTCAATGAAGGCTCTCAACTTCTCCACCCTTCACCTTTGTGAACCCAAAGTGCTGAATCATTTCCATTGGCTTCCCCATATGTAACATCACGTGGATTTTTTTAGGGCCTCCAGTTGTCTTGTGAGAGACATATGTTCTTCATGTTTTTTCCTTCATAAGGTGCCACTAAGAGCTATTCTCTATTGTTTACTTTTTCTTTTAGCACTGTTATTGGGTTTAAGAATTGCTTGGAAATATGGTGTTAGAGACATCATTGTTAAAGGAGATTCAGAGCTAATTGTCAAGCAGGTTAGAAAAATGTATGCAACAAAAAATCAGAGAATGAAACAGTCTATGCATGCAGTGTAGGATTTTATTGAAATGTTTGACTCCTTTAACATAATACATCACGATAGGAAGTACAATACTCCAGCAAACAAATTGGCTGTATTGGGGTCTAGATTTGAAAATTGTGCTGCATCCCCCTATTGTGAGTATAATATTAAGATATTAAGTAGGCCATCTGTTCCTGATAATGTTACACACTGGCAAGTGTTGGAAGAAGACGTCCAGGTGTAAAGGTTTTTACAGAACCAAGGAGAATTTTCTGATCAACGTATAGATTGGTAGCCAATGGTTTGTGCAGATGATGGAAAGGAGACTTTATTTGGCAAAGACATCATTCAGTTGAAGACTAACACTATTCCGAGAGGTTTGGTAGCACTTGAATCAAACTTTGATAATGTTGATTGCATTGTCAATAGACACATGTTAGCCTCGAGGGATGTTGAAGAGCATGACTTGGGCACAAAGGATAAACCACCTAAGATTTGGTTAGGTAGCAATCCGAGTAAGGAAGAAAATCAATCGTATGTCCAATTGTCGAAGAAATACCAGGACTTCTTAGCATGGTCTTATTGTAAACTGAAAGCATATAGAAAGGATATTTTCCAGCATGAAATTCCCTTATAATCTTCTTCCAAGCCATTTAGGCAGAAACAAAGTCTGATCAATGCACTCCTTTCTCTGAAGATGTAAGAAGAATTGAAAAAGTTGAGGGATGCAAGAATCATACAACCCACAAGGTGCTCATCATGGGTTGCAAACTTGGTACCTCATGTTAGGAAAAATAACAAAAATATAAACTATGTGTGGAATTTATAAACTTGAATAGAGCATCAATGAAGGATAACTACCCTCTGCCAAATATGGACAATATGTTACAATTGGTTACTGGTTTAGAATTGCTATCTACCTTAGATGGTTTTTCTAGATATAACCAAGCAGTTGTGAAGGAATTAGAGAAAATCAATACTGCCTTTACCACTCCTTGAGGAACATATGTATATGTTAGAATGCCTTTTTGTCTAATAAATGTAGGAGCCACTTTCCAAAGAGAAATGGATGTAGATTTCTCTGGATATATTAATGAGTTCATTGTTGTATATCAATATGATGTGACTATTTTCTCCAGAAAAAGGAGTTACCACCTGCAACACTTAGAAAAAATGCTATTAAGATGCAGGGAGTATGGTATTCACTAAATCCCAAGAAGTGCCATTTTGGAGTTCAGAAAGTAAAGCTGTTTGGACACATTGTGTCAAAGGAAGGTGTTATGATTGATCTTAAAACGGTAGAAGCCATCAGCAAAGTCCCTATTCCAAGAACCAAGAAGGGAATTCAATCCTTTTATGGGCAAATTAAGTTTATTGTTAGATTTATCTCCAAATTGTTTGAACTAACTATCCTAATCAGTAACATGCTGAAAAGGGATAAGAGTATCAAATGGGAATAAGAAGCTATTCAAGCTTTTGTTGGGAACAAAGAGGCATTAAAGAATGTCTCTATTTTAGTAGCTCCAGATTATAAGAAGGATTTCCACATTTTTTCATTTGCTTCAAAAATTAGTATTGCATCTATGTTGTTGTAGAAGGATGATGAGGGAGTTGAAAGACCAATTTCCTTTTTCACTAAAGCATTACAAGGAGATGAGTGAAAGTATACTATCATGTAAAAGCAAGCATTTGTTTTGGTAAAAGCAACAGAAGTCTTCATACCATATATTTTGACTTCCAAGGTCATTTCTTATGTTCCCCACACCCTGGTGAAAGATATTCAATCAGAAATGGAGGTTTAAAGAAAAATATGTCGATGGTAAACAAATTGAAAGAGTATGATATGGATATCCAAACAAAAAAATTGGTCAGAGGTTTGGGCTTGGCGAAACTTATGGCAGAGAGAAATCTATAGGCAATTGAGGTAAATGAAGTTGAGGAAGAAGGGATGAATGTCCTTGAAAAAATGATAAATTCTTAATGGTACAAAGAAATTTTTTTTTTATCTCAAACATTTACAGTACCCTAAACATTTGAGTAAGAATCAGAAAAGAGAAATTAAGGTAGCTTCCCAAAAATATGTCATTACTTATTTTGGTTTGGCTCGAAAGAACCCTGAGGGAGTTATCTTAAGATGCATTACTCAAGATGAAGCCCCTAAAATACTTGTTGATCTCCATGGAGGAGTTTGTGGGGGGAATTTTGCTGGAAGAGTCATAGCTCATAAGATCTTAAGGGTTGGTTACTCGTGGCCAACTCTTTACAAATATAGAACTTTGTTAGTTAGAATATGTGAAAGTTTCCAATGCTTTTCTAGAAGACTGAAGGCTTCAAGCTCTCTTCCTTTACAGCCTAATCAATTAAAGCCCCATTTAGGCAATGGGGAATCAATTTCATTTGGGGAATTTTTAATCCCTCAAGTGCAAGCCATAAGTGGGTGTTAGTGGCTATAGATTACTTCACTAAGTGGGTGGAGGCAATCCCCACCAAGAAGGTAACCCACCAAATTGTCATGGATTTTGTTCTAAATAGTATTATTTGCAGATTTGGAGTGCCTACCAAAATAGTTGATGATAATGCCATGATCTTTTGGGATAAACCTTTGGTGGCCATGTGTCATGAATACGGGATCAATTTGGCATATGCTTCTAATTATAATCCATAAGGAAATGGACAAGCAGAGTCTAGAAATAAAAATCTGTTGAAGATAATTAGAAGAAATTTGGAGTTGAACAAAAGGAAGTGGGGTGAGCAGTTGAAGTTTGTTGTTTGGGTTGATCAAATCACTATTAAACGAGCTACTGGAAAAAGCTGATTTAAGTTGGTGTATTGGAACTCAATCTCTTTAGCCCCTATATATTCAATTATATACGTTCCTATGTGATTATAAATCCTTTTACTGGGATATCTATGAAAATGGGTGACATTCGTATCGATGAGAGGAATGAATGCTTTAGGATGTGTCAGGGTTTGACAGGTTATACGTATGATTGGATTGCAATCCTATATGATCCACATGCTATAGATGACAATGAGATTCAAGATTTTGATAGATCTTTCTATATGTGCAGTAACCTTCGTGACATTTGGAGTCTAATTGTAATTTCGACGTGTCTTCAACCTCCAAAACATGTTGTTGTTGTCGATTGAAAAATTATGCAACACTAAATGTATTATTGATTAACATGAAGGGAATTTATACAACAATGTAAAGTACTGACTGTGTGTAGGATCTAGTAATTAAACACCAAGTGTAAAATAAATGTAATAGTTAACTAAACTAAACTACAGTCCATATTGTCACCTCTTTACGTTAGGTAGTAGAGTCCTAATTTACTAACAGTATATTGACTTCAATTTTATCAATTTTAATTACCTCAATATGAATGAACGTGCTAGGATATTGCCTAGCTAATGAAGGTCCCGTGGAAATACATAACTACTTGCCCTCCGTGGAAATACATAATTACTCTAGCAAGCAAAAATCCTAGAGCAAACATCGCTCTTACATTTACACTTTTGCAACAATGCCACTAGTTTTTTATATTAGTTGTGTGTTGTGAGTTAATGTCATATATGTTCTAATGCATGAAAGCTATATTTTATTAATATTATTTAATTTATCGAATTTGTAAAGAACATACAAATAATGTGTTAAAATTTATTCTTAGTATACAATATTTTTCCTATTCTGAAATGTATTTTATATTTATTGTATATACACATTTATTTTTTATTAGTTCATTACTTATGTTATAAAAACATATATAATAATTTGATTACATTAATTAATCCCAATTTAGGCTATAAATCCATTAGAAAATAAGACTTTGATGCTTGGCCACAATCAGGATAAATAAAACATATTAAATTATGCTTCATTAAATTTGTATCACTTTCCAGGCAACTACCTTAGCATGCGATACAACATACAACGCAGTTTGAATTGTAATGTTTTTGGTGTTTTTGGCGTGCAACTAACGGAAGGAGGGTTACTTTCCACGAAATGCAATGGACGTTTGTGACAGGGCAGAGATGCATTGGCTAAACTGGAGCCGTCCACGTCATTACAGATCGCAGAATAAGATTTTCTATCAGCAGACGGTGGTGACAGAAACTATGAATGCATCTACCTCATCACTTCCTAATGGGGCATACTTCTCCGTAAAGGACAGGGCAGTTGAATATTTCACAAACAATTCTGAGAAGTGAGACCAACATCTTGCTTTCAGGCTTTTTCTGAATTTTTTTTGCCAAGGAGGCGCGGGAAGAATTTGTAGTCACATTCGGGGTAATTTTTTTAAAAAAATCCTCATATATTTTGGATTTGATGTTTGTTTTGGCTAAATTTTTTATTTTGATTTTGTCATTGATGCATAACATGGGACCTACCGAGTTTGTGCGTGCTAGTGCTACTCACCGTCATCTCAAATTTAGTTCTAGAGCTTCAATTTCCTCCAAATTAACTGACTTCTGTCCTAATTGCTTGGCTGCGTTTGCACTGTGTTTGGAATTGTTCTTGCAGGTAAAAGTCTTTTTGGGATATCCGGAGGTTAAGCGTTAAAATTATTTTCATCAGTTCATTTCCTCGAACTTTACAAAACCAACTTCAATTTTTTGGTTTGCAATCGAAATTTCTTGGGTATCGTAGTGTTTTCGTTTATCATTAACTACTTTTGCGCTTGTTTTTTCGATACGACAACATACTCGTTCTGGTCAATGTTTTTGTGAATTACTTGTATAGTTCGCGAGTTTAGGTTTGATTATCTTAGAAGGACCGAAGTTACAACCCTCTTTATCTTATAAGCTTATACTCGATCATTTCTATTTTTGTAAAGATTTAAGGCTTACGTGGCTAAGCCTATCAACGGTAAATTCAAGGGGTAAGCTTGTGGTATTTTTATTGCATCAACTCTTTTCTTATATGTTTAGTCGCTAAAATTAAGGGTTCTTCGCTATAATTTTAAGTTTTTTGGTAAATCATATTATTTAGAGGAAAATTTAATAATCAATAGCCTAATAGGCTTGCCCCTACGAGATGGAGGGTTCTTGAACCATAAAAAAAATAAAAACAAAAACAATTAACAATGCAAGAGGGAAGAGGTTCACGTTATGTTGGCATTCCTTGTTGCAAATCGCAAACCAAGATTAATTTCATGCACATTGTGGTGAAGGTGGTAATGAATACCCATTGGTCCTCACCTATTATCGGCCCACCTCTCCACCATGGACACTGATGCAAATGATTGAATCTTTTGTGTACTAGCAGGCCACACCACCACTGTCAACATCTGGTTGATTAAGCACAACCCCTAGATTAATTATTTCCCTTGCCATTTTCAAGCAAATATGATTGGTGGTTTTGAGGAAAAAGAGAATGTGGATGCCGTGAGAAATAACTTTAGGTATGCCCACTTACACACAAATTTTTTAGTGTTCTCAATGAAGGCTCTCAACTTCTCCACCCTTCACCTTTGTGAACCCAAAGTGCTGAATCATTTCCATTGGCTTCCCCATATGTAACATCACGTGGATTTTTTGAGGGCCTCCAGTTGTCTTGTGAGAGACATATGTTCTTCATGTTTTTTCCTACATAAGGTGCCACTAAGAGCTATTCTCTATTGTTTACTTTTTCTTTTAAGCATTGTTATTGGGTTTAAGAATTGCTTGGAAATATGGTGTTAGAGACATCATTGTTAAAGGAGATTCAGAGCAAATTGTCAAGCAGGTTAGAAAAATGTATGCAACAAAAAATCAGAGAATGAAGCAGTCTATGCATGCAGTCTAGGATTTTATTGAAATGTTTGACTCCTTTAACATAATACATCACGATAGGAAGTACAATACTCCAGCAAACAAATTGGCTGTATTGGGGTCTAGATTTGAAAATTGTGCTGCATCCCCCTATTGTGAGTATAATATTAAGATATTAAGTAGGCCATCTGTTCCTGATAATGTTACACACTGGCAAGTGTTGGAAGAGGACGTCCAGGTGTAAAGGTTTTTACAGAACAAAGGAGAATTTTCTGATCAACGTATATATTGGTAGCCAATGGTTTGTGCAGATGATGGAAAGGAGACTTTATTTGGAAAAGACATCATTCAGTTGAAGACTAACACTATTCCGAGAGGTTTGGTAGCACTTGAATCAAACTTTGATAATGTTGATTGCATTGTCAACAGACACATGTTAGCCTCGAGGGATGTTGAAGAGCATGACTTGGGCACAAAGGATAAACCACCTAAGATTTGGTTAGGTAGCAATCTGAGTAAGGAAGAAAATCAATCATATGTCCAATTGTCAAAGAAATACCAGGACTTCTTAGCATGGTCTTATTCTAAACTGAAAGCATATATAAAGGATATTTTCCAGCATGAAATTCCCTTAGAATCTTCTTCCAAGCCGTTTAGGCAGAAACAAAGTCTGATCAATGCACTCCTTTCTCTGAAGATGTAAGAAGAATTGAAAAAGTTGAGGGATGCAAGAATCATACAGCCCACAAGGTGCTCATCATGGGTTGCAAACTTGGTACCTCATGTTAGGAAAAATAACAGAAATATAAACTGTGTGTGGAATTTATAAACTTGAATAGAGCATCAATGAAGGATAACTACCCTCTGCCAAATATGGACAATATGTTACAATTGGTTACTGGTTTAGAATTTCTATCTACCTTAGATGGTTTTTCTAGATATAACCAAGTAGTTGTGAAGGAATTAGAGAAAATCAATACTGCCTTTACCACTCCTTGAGGAACATATGTATATGTTAGAATGCCTTTTTGTCTAATAAATGCAGGAGCCACTTTCCAAAGAGAAATGGATTTAGATTTCTCTGGATATATTAATGATTTCATTGTTGTATATCAATATGATGTGACTATTTTCTCCAGAAAAAGGAGTTACCACCTGCAACACTTAGAAAAAATGCTATTAAGATGCAGGGAGTATGGTATTCACTAAATCCCAAGAAGTGCCATTTTGGAGTTCAGAAAGTAAAGCTGTTTGGACACATTGTGTCAAAGGAAGGTGTTATGATTGATCTTAAAATGGTAGAAGCCATCAGCAAAGTCCCTATTCCAAGAACCAAGAAGGGAATTCGATCCTTTTATGGGCAAATTAAATTTATTGTTAGATTTATCTCCAAATTGTTTGAACTAACTATCCTAATCACTAACATGCTGAAAAGGGATAAGAGTATCAAATGGGAATAAGAAGCTATTCAAGCTTTTGTTGGGATCAAAGAGGCATTAAAGAATGTCTCTATTTTAGTAGCTCCAGATTATAAGAAGGATTTCCAAATTTTTTCTTTTGCTTCAAAAAATACTATTGCATCTATGTTGTTGTAGAAGGATGATGTGTAACACACCAAAAATACCAACAGAAGGACAACACAGTGAAATATAGGATAAAATTTTTTTTGACTTGCTTTGACACAACACGACACAACATGTCGTGACAAGGTTACAACCAACACCAGGAACCTCTTGTTACGGGGGAGACCACAAGGTCAGCACGAGAACGTTCACACCTATCAAGGACAATGTACTTTTCTCTTCTTGACAGAACAACATTGGAGTCCAACCACAAAACACACTTACAGTTAGGGCATCCCATGAGGAATTTCTTGTTAAATTTTCTTGTTTGCTAAAGTGTCTCTTAATTCTTAACTTACGTTCTTATACAATTTCATGTAACGATTCACACAATTCTTTTCACAAGGGAGAACTTCTTTATTTTCAACGGTTGACTAACTATCTTAAGGCCAAGCTTTCTAAAATGGGATCATCAATTTGATGTCCAAATCTTTCTTATTCATTTGATTTTAGAACATTTTCCATTTCTTACAAGGTTGATTAATCTTACTCAAGCCACTAACACATGTTCCACACCTCTGTTGCACAGGTGGAGGCATAAGCTCCAATTGAGTGAAAAGTACCGCTTAGGGTTCATAACAATAGCCTTCTTGTTTAAGGATTAAATTTTGACCTTGCTTAAGAATATCACCATGAATTAAGGCATGGGTTAACAGAACAGGACAACAGAATTTAACTTCAGGGTCACATTGTTTACTATCCATCTTTTATTGAGGTTAAGGGTTTATCAAGATTGGTTAAATGTTCCATCTATACTTTACTTAATTAAGTTTGACAAAGGAAAACATTCCAAACGATAGAGAGAGATTTAAGGTTTTATTAATCACTTTCACTCCTACTTATTAAACCCTATCATTTTCTATAATCTAACCATTGATTTCACCAAGAGGTCATTTAAGATTTCACCATAAAAGGATAATGTTTATTAGCTTGGCTCAAATAAAAATAAAATATAATAATAAGTTATCATGTTTTGTTACAAAAGATAGTTTCCTCTTGATTGTTCCAGGTCTCAATGCTATCGAGTAGATCACATCTACATTAATATATTCATCTATATAAATTTTAGTTTTACTTTTATAAGGACTATCCAGTTCACTTTATAGTGCTTACAAACTCATTGCTTCTATGCCTCAGGAGGATTTACAACTCAACATTTTAACTCAAGAGAAAAGTTTAACAGTACTTGTTTGCGGAACCAAAACAAGGTTATATTAATTCATTCCAACATGATACACAAATCAAAGGGACATACTATCTCTATTGAATCATGACTAGGGAGCAAGAGAGTAACAACATGGGACATGCCCCGCTACTATACTAAGGGTTAAAATTCACTAGAATATCCCATAACCAAGCGGTAATCAAATTTCATCTTTCACATGATGACCAAACAAGCCAAATTTTCAAAAGTTACAACAACAATACTCTACAATACATCTACTAGGCATTTATGGGTTTGCACACTTTACTCTAATTCTCCATGTTCCATTTTACTCCAAAACATCCTTGTGGCTCAAGATGAAGATCTGTAACTCATTTTATCCTGTTGAATGTTTTCAAACTGCGCTCAATGTTGTTATTCTGCCCCTTTTTGAAACAAAATCAAAGTTTCCCCTTTATTTGTGCCCTAGTTTTTCATGTTGCATGGGTTGCATTATTTTTCCTTGGCCAAAGACTGAAAGAAACCCGTGTTTGATCAAATTCCATTTTTATGAGTGTGAAATCTCATGCCCCAAGCTTAAATCATCCCCACATCATGTTTCATTGGATTCAAAATCCAAAAAAATCCATCTTCTTTGTGATAAAATTTGATTTCAGAAGCATCCCCTGCGTTTTTTCATTTTGACGGGCATACGGGCATGGTCTACCCATCAAATTTATCATTGTAAAGTTTTTGCTGACATGGCAGGCTCTCACTAGGCGGGCATGGTTGGAAGAAATTTTATAACTTGTTAAATTTTCAATTTTTGGTGAAGGGAGAATTTTCTCCGTGGCCACGCATTTTCCTAGTGTGCCTATGTGGCATATTTTGATTGGTCAGATGGAGCAGCAAGTGGCGGAAGTAACTTAGGAAATTTTTCTTCCATTTTTAAAAATTTCTCAAAATTAATTTTTTTCCCGAAGGCCCACAGCGAATGACATGATGACACGTGTCTAGGAGGGCCAGGTGGATGGTCAAAGACTTAGAAAATTTTGGTGTTTCTTGGCTTGAGGTGTTAGGGGACAAATTTGGTCCACACACCTACACCCAATGGGAAAATGACACGTGTCATAGGATGGTCAGGCCAGTGGCAAGGGTAAGTTAAAACTTTTTCTTCATTTTTGAAAAAGTTCTCAATGTTAAATTTTGCTCCGAGGGCCCGTGCCCAATGGAATGGTGACACGTGGTGAAATGCATCAAATTGGCCCACATTTTTGGTAAAGGCACAAAGGAGGACACGTGGCTCATCTAGAGGCACACGAGGAAATTTTCAAAAAAATTCCAAAATTCAAAATAGGTTTAAAATGCTTTTTAAGGATTGGGGGCCCTCCCCAATCATTTTTGGACACGTGTCCCAGCTTGTGTAAAAGAAAAAGGTAATTTGGGTGCTTTTGAAGAGGATTTGGATCTGCCACATGGATGGCTAGCATTTAAAGTTGATTTTAATCAACGTTAGCTATGCATTTTCATTTTTTGGGTGCCATTGGAGCTCCAAGAAGTGTGGAATCATCATTTTTGCACCAAATCACATGAAATTTTATATGAATCTGCATCCCTTAAGCGTTCTAAATGCAATGGAATCATTTATTTGAGCTAATTTTGTGCCCTATATTGTTTTTCGTGAGATATTTTTCTCAGCCCGTGAAAAACATGTGAAATGTAAAAATGAAAAGTTACAGAGCTAAAAATTATGAGTAAAAAAGGTGAAAAACGATTGCAAATGCAGGATGGCATGGTCAAATGCCAAAAATGTGACTCTGGGATGGATAAGGATCTGAGTTCATGCAATATTTTAAAATATTTTTGCATCTCTGGCAATTTGGCGAGCTGTTTCACAGTTTTATATCATTTTTCATCAAATGGATAAGGTTTTGTAACAAATTTGATCCCTTTGGCATATTCTTTGCTTGGGATGCAAGGATCCAAGATGGGATAGGGTATATGATCTAGTTTTGGAAATATTTTAGGGTTCTGTTGAGAATTTTGGAAAAAAGAGAAGAATTTTCACAGGGAATATTGAAAGAAGTCCATTTCGTTTTTGGAGAAACTGCCTGAGAGCCATTTTAATTTCTGTTTACATCAAATGTTCATCATGTTGAGTTGGTTTCAGCTACAAAGCAATAAAAAAGATTTGAGATTGTTTAAATAACTTTCCCTTGCTGATATATTTGATCAAATTCTTGGATTAACTAGTTTTATCTCTTGTAAATGGTTGCATGCACTTGTATTTCAGTATGTTTTCAATTTATGTTTCATGCTCATGTTGCAATCTTGTGTTTGGGATATTTATTGGTCACACATGGTCTCATTTCTTGTAGAGGTTTTAAAGGCATCTGCAATCTTCCATTCAGAAGAGCATTCGTTTGAGTGGAGATAAACAAATTTAAATCCATCTTACCTTCCTTTTAAATTGAGGGTATTTACAAACCTTTGGGTGTACCGTAGGACATGATGTAACAAGGGGTTCTAAATGCTTTATTGATATTTTTATTCAAGCCTTTTTGGTAGGCTATCAAATTTTGTATGGAATAGTCCATATTTTGGCATCCATTGTGCACATATCCTGGTTGAAAGAGCACTGCAAAATCATTGAAATATTTCTGCTGTTTAGCGGTTATAAGTATATTGCAAGGTTTCCCAAAGATGGTGATGACCCTTAACTACTCTTGTCCCAATATCTCTCATCATAATTTTACTTTAAACTAATTCATCCTACCTACAATACCCCTACATCTGCATTGTGTGTCCACAAAAGAATTCAATCCTTTCACAAAAATGCACAAAGTTTATCAGGGCTTTATCATGTCTTTAGCAGCTCTAGCTTTGTTTTGAGAACATATCCATCATTTAGTAGTGACAGCTCCTTTGAGTTTGGATAATGGATATTTGATCATGATTTCACAAAGCCTCCTCCACGTCATGTGCAAAAAAAAAGATATTTTCATCTCCTTACCATATAGGGGCTGTAATACATGTTCTCTTGCCTTGGTTGATAGGCACAACCTAAAATAGTGAGGGTTAGATCAAAACCCTTATGAAGGTGTTATCCACTCCCTTAATTCTTGAATGTAAACAAGCAGATAGGTGTGATCCATGGCTACAAATGACATATAAAACATCTATCTATCCTTGAGTGTCTTGTGAAGATTCATGATGCTGTTTAAGTTACGAAGGAGATTAAATCTAGATACCAACACTAGAGTTAGTAGGATCCCTAGTGAAGAAAGATATTCTTCCTTCCAGCTTTGCAAATATGAGTAAAAAAAGATTTCTTGAATGAGTTTTAAGACACTGGTCCTTTTCGCAAGATCAAAACAACAGGGATTCACCACTAAGGATTTCCACCTTAGTTGTGAAAATGCACTAATTATGATCTGTCAAGTGTCTATCAATGTTAGAACCTAGAAATATAAAGCTTCTAGATTTTCTTTACCCAGATTTATCAAATGAAAAATAGTGCACTAGTTGTGAACAATGGAAGAACTGCACAAAGCAGTTAGAGCATACAAGAAATGTTTTACCAGGGTTTGAATGTGAATTCCCCAGAAACAACATCACTAGTATTGTTGTTGTTGATGGGTCATATAAATATGAATTAGCAGTGGATCAGTAGATTATTCTCAACGATGCAGATTTCTTCTCAGTAATTCAAAACAGTCCCCGGCAATAGTGCAACTAGTTTTGGTATCCAAATTTGTTCTCCTTTTCAAGTCAAGCAGTAACATAGTTTCAATAGGGAGCTTAGAGGCAGATAGATCATAAATATATGTCATTTTGTATCCGGGGAGAAAATCTAATTGTCCCTTTGTTATTTGGGTTTGTTGAGAGATGGCTAGCACCTTAAAAGGTCATGATATTGTCCTAACTATTTTAGGTTTTGCCTTTCAACCAAGGTAAGAGAACCTATTTTGTAATCTCTATTGTTTGAAAGGAGACACAAGTAACTTTATTTTGCATAAATTTCATAGAGAAGACCTTGGCAAAAATATGATCAACACACCAAATCTAACTCTCACGAGTTGTCACTTTCAGATTTTGGAGATATTTTCATAGCAAGGCAAAGGTTACTAAAGACATTTGGAATCCTGATCTGCTCTACATACTTTAGCAAATGAACTTTAGTCTTGTGTGGGCATACAAAGAAAAAATAGGGGTAGTGTGGGTAGGATTAGATGTTTTTTAAATAGATTTTTTGTGGGAGGGGAGACAAGATGAACTTGACTCACCAGATCCTTGAGAGCTTATGCAAAATGGAAAGATTCAAGCAACAAAATGCCATAAAAAGTAAAAAATGTTTCTTCAACTAGAATATGTGCTTCAATGGAGGCCCAGATTAGCACTCTTTCATACAACCTATGGGATTCTATCACGAAGGCTCGAGTCAAAGAACCCAATGAAGCATAAAGATTCATAGCAAAGCACGACTGGTGTACACCCATAGGCTTACAGATAATCTCTATCAAAAAATGAAAGAAAAGTGATTTTAAACTGTTTATCTCACTCCTAGATGAAGGATCTTCTAAGAAATGAAATTGTAGATGCCACTAAACTATCACAAGGATTGAGACCTGTGTGATTAGACTAGATTTTTGTAGAAGATTGTCAACAAAAACAAGAAAAGCTACTCGTATGCATTCATAGATGAAATAAATACACTTTACTCAAGATTAACAAAAAATAAAGCAAGTTTGATCAAATTTATCAGCAAGGGGAATTCTCTAGAACAATCCCAAATGTTTTCAATGGCTGTACACTTGCAACCACCTTCACATGATTAAATTTGAAACAAAGAGAGATATAAAGGATTTTTAGACTTCTCAGAAAAGGATGGGCTATGTCAAGCTTTTTCTCTTAGAAAACTCAGTCCTAACCTCTCAATAAACTCCCAACCCTTTGTACAATGAATTTGTGCCATTTGTAGCATTTACAATAGACCCCTTTTCCTCCCAAAAATTCAAGACATTGAGTGTTAGTAGTGTGGCCATGATCACGATCGCGATTCCTAGAATCGGATCTTGTAGAAGTTACCAGGTGCTCGAGTGAAAATCTCTTCAACTTCTTCCTACATTAAACTACATTCTTGGGAAAAACACACCTCCATCCATTCGCCAACCACTTCTGCCCCTAATCTATCAAATCTGGCTCTTTGCGTGCTTGGGAGAAGAAAAAAGGAAAACCAGATCAGGCTTGAGAGTTAGACCGTTTTAATGGTGAAAGACATCTCCAGATCTCTCCCACCAAACTCTAGATATCAAAATTAACTTGCCCCTCTATTTGGCATGTAGAAAATAGAAAGAAATCATGAAGACTCACACTTCTAGGAGCTTTAAAGTAAAAATGGGGGGAAAATCAGATTTAGATGCACATCTGTCATCAATCTTTGATTTGAATATGGACCGTCCACATGGAAGATTCAAAAATGGGCTCGAGGCTTCTTTTGAATTTTTCCCGCCCCTTTTAAAAAATATAAAAAATTTACAGTTTCTCTCTACACCTCCACTTTTGAAAAATTGGCCTGACATGTGTTCTGAGGTGGGTCCCAAAGGAACCGTGGAAAAATTCTGCCATTTGACTCTATTTTGGAAAAAGGAAAATTTTCCAAGTTTCCCCCATAGCTCCACCCTTCTGCTTTAAGTCTGTAATGTGGGTCCCAGTGGAACCCTAGCTCTTTTTATGCCTTTAACTCCTTTTCCATCAAAGGGAAAATTTCTCACTTTTCCTCCGAAGGCTCGCGCCTCTGCCGTTGATTGATGCAAGCTTTGACCTATTCCATCTGGCTCGCGGGTTATTTTAATACTTTGAGCCATTTGAATACAAGTGGAAAACTTTCTAAGTTGCCCCCAATTATCCCCCATCCCACCCTTTTGACCGGAAACAAATTTTGACAATTTCCCTTTGTCAGGCTTGTGGGCCATTTTGATATTTTAACCCTCTTGGGATAAAGAGGAAAAAAGTTTAAGTTACCTCTGATGGCCCACTTCCCCTACCCTTATGACTTTTCAAACTGCCACATGTCACAATGGCGCACCTTGAGATGGTCCCTAAAATTGGGAATCTTGGATGAGTGTAGGCTCACCACGTGTCCTGCCCTGATAAAATTTGTTTGATGGCTTTAAGCTCTATGGAAGGCACCACGTGTTAAGATACGAGGTAGTCTCCTTTTGGCCATTAAAAAGTCTAAGAAAAAAGCAAAGTGAGTGGTTTGCTCCACATGTCCTTTTCCCACCAAACTGTATCTAGCTGTATAAAAATCTATCTAACTCTAGAAAAGGCAACGAATACCTGCACGTGTCTTCCCGGTGCTGCTCCAAGGATAAACCAAAAAGTAAATCATCAAATGAGCGTCGTTCCCCCACATGTCCTGGACTTCCCAAAAACTTTTTGAAAAGAAACTAAATATGGGAAACCCACCAGAAGCTTCCACGTGTCTCCATCTCACCAAGCCTCCACATGTCCTCCTGACGCTACTTCAAAGCTAGACCAAAAAGTAGATTCTCAAATGAGCGTCGTTCCTCCACGTGGACACATTTTAAAGTTAAGGAAATTTTATAGAATTTTCACAGTGTCCAGCCCAGCCATGTCCAACCAAAGGATGCCACATTTCTCTTTTGATGTAAGGATGTAAATTTGATAGGGAGAAACACCCATCAAACCATAAAATATAGAAAAATGTCCATTCGAGCAAGAAAATGAAATTTTCTTCAAGGACAGATATTTTAGAAATGTTGCAAGGCTCAAACACGATCCTTGGGGACACATCAATTAATTTTTATTTGAGTATCTAGGGAGAAAATGGTAGGGACAACAGATCTTGACTATGGAAAATGAAGAAAATGAGAAAACATGAGTTTTGAAGGAAAAGAGCACGGGAGATTCAAAATACAGAAAATTTCTAGAGGAACAAAGAAACGAGGAGATAAATATGGACCCATACATGATCTTCAACCCAAGAGTAGATTAAAAATGGTAATAATAACAAACAAGCACAACACGGGGAAGGAAAAAAGGACAGAGGCCATAAATTAATAAAATTTTCAAAGGCACAGATGGGGCGAGACAATTTTGAGCACCAACATGGCATTTTCAAAAAATTTTGGGAAAATTTCCTAAATTTTCCCTACCAGCCTACAAGAAATTAGGAGTTATCACATGGCATCACAAGGTTTCAATGCATGCATGGGTGAATTTTACCCTTTTCACCCTTCAGGCATTAAGACTCTTTGATCCCTGTCACCCCATTTTCCCTGTGTGGCTTAGAAGGTGCCATGTGTCGCTTGCAGACTCACGGGAGCACGGGTGTAAAGGTTGCATTTTTCCACCACGTAAAAAAATTCCAAAATCCTCCCATGGCCCATAGACCCATCCCTGGGGAAAATTTTCTCCCCTGGGACCGTAGGCTTCCTCTTAGGGAATGTTTCCACCCCAAGGCCCACCGGCCCATAACTTGAGAAATATGAGGAGTTGTGAGGACTTATTTATATCAATGGAGAGGTGAGGAAATTTACTATCCAATGGGAATGATATAGGGAAATTTTGGATGTGATAATTTTTAGAAAAATCAAGTTGAATCTTTAATCCTATTAGAGAATGGGTATGGTGAGGAATTACCCTCTGAACCTTATGGAACCTTTTAACCCTAAATTTTTGGACCTTGTGACCTATAATAATTTTTAATTAAAGAAAAGAATATTCTAGTGGATTATAATTGATTTGGAACTTGTTAGTGGAAATTATTGTTTTGTAACCTGGTTGTAGTCCATTTTAAACAAAAAAATATATTCCATAATTTTCCTATCTAATCCTAGGTTGTTTCGTGGGTCTCAAGTGGGTTGTTTTAGCAGACATCAAAATTGGTATTATAGTGAGATTCAAAATCTTGGGCCATGTTGCACACGAGAAAAATTGAGACATGAACCTTAAACCTAGCACACTTTTAAATCTAGAAAACAACTTCGTTTAGAAATTGCACATTTTAGTAAATATTGAACCTAAGTAAAACCTAGAATAAGGAACTAAATCTTGTCTTGTTCCGTGCAGGAGGCTTAGATAAGATGAGGAAAATTTTCACATAGACCTAGGCATACCACCACCAGATCATGTTGTAGCAGCTATCCTACCCTAGATTTTGTAGACTCTTTAGAATGTTAATGCCACTCTACGTGGAGGATCTGTAGGAAGATATGCAACAAGACATGATAGAGTCAATTCCACTGAGGGTAATGTATCTCCTCAACCCAATGAGAATCATGGAGGAGAAAACTTCCATGTAGAGTCATCTAGAGTAGATTCACCACAGAGGGGACAGGGTGACCGAGTTTTAAGACATAGAGAGAAGTCTCAGAGCCCTAGGCTTAGGGATGTGCATGCAAAGAAGCCAAGGGGCCGTCAAGCCATAGCTACAGATCACATCAGGGAGATATTGAAGCTTTGGCCATCTCATTATTCTGGTGACACAGGTGGATTTCAGGAAGAGGCCTAGTTGATGAGTTTGAGTGGATGCTTTAAGCTTTTTCCTTGTTCTAGCAACATGAAATCTCGTGCTACGATCCATCTACTGAGGGATCGAGCTTGTGTCTGGTGGTTGAAAGAGGAGAAGAAGCTCCATGTTGATTCTAAGACAGTTACCTAGGAGCTCTTTGAGGTGCATTTCTGGAGTAGATATTTTTCACAAAGGTTCATACAACAGCAGATAGATGAGTTCCATGACCTCCGAAAAACATCTCTTACAGTGGCTAAGTATGAGAGTAGATTTATGGATCTACTCTAGTATGTTGATTACATAAAGGATGAGCAGGTGTGGATCTAAAGGTACATCTGGGGCCTGAATCTAGTCATTGGAGGTGCAGTGTAGATCCATTTTCCATAGACATTAGCAGAGGCTGTTGAGAAGGCCTATATAACATAGGAGACTCTGGGAAAGACCTAGTAGGCTAGAGATTGAGTCTGGAGTCACATAAAATAGATGTTGGACAACAGGTTGAGGGGGTCAGTACATCTTTCTCGTGGTGGACAAGGTTCAACAAAGTCATCTTTTAGACCATAGCAGTAGCAATCCTGCCCACCTTATAGACCTCCATAGATATTTGATGGCTTGATAGGTCGGAGTCTGGGGCCTTTTTTTAGGGGTCCCATCGGGACACAAGGTTCTAAGAGAGATCACACAAAAGGAGCTCACCAGCAGAGACCTCAGCAGACCATAACCGGATCATCAAGATCCACACTATAGACCTCTAGAGTACTGACCGGACCTGCTACACAAGGGAGTGGATCAGGTGGTTTTTTGGTTATGGTGTTACTGGAAATTTTTCAAGAGACTGCCCACAAAATCCTAATAATAAGGGTATGACATATATCTTAGAGCCTACTGTTTGTGATATGGGGTGCAATCATAAGATGTACGCAGTAGTTGAGAACTGCTAGGTAGAGCATCAAAGTACAGTTATTGAGACTATAGGTAATATTGGAGGTATTCCTGCCTATATTATTTTTTATTGCACCATCTTTAGTAGAGAAATGTAGGCTAGTGGTAGTCAGGAAGGGTCATAGTTGGGATGTAGAGATGGCTTATGGAGCCAAGAT
This sequence comes from Taxus chinensis, assembly GCA_019776745.2. Taxonomy (NCBI): domain Eukaryota; kingdom Viridiplantae; phylum Streptophyta; class Pinopsida; order Cupressales; family Taxaceae; genus Taxus; species Taxus chinensis. Next base: position 645,084,579 of record CM034151.1, read on the forward strand.
CTTTGTAGACTCCTTAGTTAAGGAGTGTGTGGTGGATTTAGGACCTTTCACCACTACCTCAGATCTTCGTATCCTTCCGTTGGGATGTTATGGAGTCATCTAGGGCATGGACTGGTTATCTACACATAGAGCCATAGTGGATTGTTACCACAAGATCATATCTTATACGTTTTTCTGGTGTGTGCGACGGGGTTATCAGATGCATATTGTTACAGTTAGCTAAAGATCATAGGATTGGTCTAGTGGACCATCGCTAGATGATCATCCCATTTTGAGAGAGTTTTCAGATGTCTTTCCAGGGGAGCTACCAGGGTTACCACCCCCACATGAAATTGATTTTCATATACATCTAGTTCTAGGAGTAGATCCTATCTCATGAGTACCTTATCGGATGACTACCCCTGAGCTTTGCGAGCTCAAGTTGTAGCTTGAGGGACTTCTGGAGAAGGCCCTAGTTCATCCTAACATGTCCCCTTGGGGTGCACTAGTGATCTTTGTAAAGAATAAGGACGGATCCTTGCAATTGTGTATTGATTACCGCCAGCTGAATAAGGTAACAATCAAGAATCGTTATCCCCTTCCATGCATTGATGATTTATTTGATCAGATGAAGGAGACGAAAATTTCTCTAAGATAGACATTAAGTCATGCTATCTTCAGCTAAGTATTTCAGAGGTAGACATTCATAAGACCGCTTTCCGTAAAAGATATGGCCATTATGAGTTCACATTGCTACCTTTTGGTTTGACTAATGCCCCCACAGTATTTATGATTTTGATGAATGGGGTATTCAGGACTTTCTTAGATTGATTCATGCTAATCTTCCTTGATGACATTTTGATTTACTGACGTACACGTGAGGAGCATGAGGGTCACCTTCTCCAGGTTCTTCAGTGTCTTCGTGTGCAGTAGCTTTACGGGAACCTAGAGAAGTGTGCATTCTTCTAGATGGAGATGCAATATTTGGGTGATATCATTTTTAGGGAAGGTATCATTGTCAATTATTCCAAGATTAGATCCATTATGTATTGGCTAGCACCCACTAATGTGACTAAGGTGCGCAGCTTCATGGTACTAGCATGTTACTACAAGAGATTTGTTCAGGACTTCTCTTGGATTGCACACCCGATCACTTCCCTTCAATGAAAAGGGAAGAAATTTTTTTGGTCATACAGGTACGAGCAAGCCTTCAATACCCTGAAGGAATGCCTCACTACAACACCTATTCTTGTAGTGTCAAATCCACAGGGTGAGTTTTTTCGTTTGCACGGATGTTTCTTTAGTAGGACTTGGAGGTGTGTTGATGCAGGAGGGTAGAGTAATGGTATTTGAATCTCACAAAGTCAAAGATTATGAGCTTAATCATCCAACTCATGATCTTGAGCTTATGGAAGTTGTGCACAGTTTGGTTTGATGGAGGAACTTTCTACTTGGTCGAAGATTCACACTCAAGACAAATCACCTGATTCTTCACCACCTCTTCACGTAGCCCAATCTCAATGCTCCTCAGTGGCATTGGTTGGAGTTGCTTTGTTATTATTATATGTAGATTGAGCATGTTAAGGGGAAGGAGAATATGGTGGCAGAGACTATCAGTAAACAGAGACATGTGGCTATGGCCACCTCAGTGAGCATAGATTTGCAGAGCAGGATTCTTCAGCAGCTTCCTTTTAACAGCTTCTACATTGCAGTTTGAGTAGAGATCAAGTCTTAGAGACCCATCAAGGGGAATTTTGATGGTTTTTCCTTAGAGGCATATTGTCTTGTCAAGCACAGAGGCTGGATTTACGTTCCTAGAAATGGAGGCTTGAGGTAGGAAATTTTGACAGAGGCATATCGTGCACCCTATTCAGCTCATCTAAGGGTCAATAAGATGCATGCTACCTTAAGATAGCTATATCATTGGAGAGGACTTCATAGAGAGGTGGTCTAGTTCACGTCATGATGTTTAGATTGCCAGAAAGTGAAGGCCAAATGTCAACATCTAGTTGGCCTTATTTTTTCTCATGTTATACCAAAGTGGAAATGGGATACCATTTCCAAGGACTTCATTATTGGGCTACTGATGTCAAGATATCACCACGATGCCATCATGGTCACGGTTGATAAATTGACAGACGTGGTTCAATTTTCTCCAGTGAAGACCACTTATAAAGCTAGTGTAGTGGCACAAGTATATCTTGATCAGATTGTTATGTTGCATGGGATTCTGAAGAAGATCATTAGTGACTGCCATCCTTTTTACCCTTCCCATTTATGGATTACCATGCAACACATCCTTGGGATGAGAATCAACATCAACACAACATATCACCCCGAGATAAATGGACAAACTAAGTAGGTGAATCAGATTTTAGAGGATATTCTTAGGATGTATGTGATGGATCATAAGTCTAGATGGGAGGAGTACCTGTACTTGATGGAGATTTCCTACAATAATATTTTTTAGATTTCTATAGGCATGCCTCATTTTTAGGCCTTGTATGACAGAGAGTACATGACACCTCTTAGTTGGGATAGGTTAGAGGACAGGGTTTCTCTTGGACCAGCTTTGTTGAAGGACATGGAACAGTAGCTGGTTTTGATTAGACAAAGATTTCAGGAGGCACAAGACATGAAGAAAAAGTATGCAGATCAGTATATGAAGGACAATAGTTTTGATGTGGGCATGAATGTTTTCCTTCGTGTTAGGCTACACAAGAGCCCTATTTGTTATGGAAAAGGTTCTAAGTTAGCTCCTAGGTTCATGGGTCCTTTTGATATCTTAGAGTGTATCGGCCCTTTTGCCTACCATCTAGCATTGCCACCTAGCTTGTCTCACATACATGATGTGTTTCATTTTTTAGTTCTTAGGATATATGTTACAGATTCTACTCATGTGTTAGATTGGACAAAATTTCAGATGCACGATTAGTGGTAGGTTATGATGGAGTCTGTTCACATCCTAGATTGTAGGACCCGTGACCTTTGAGGTAGAGAGGTTGATCAGGTTTGGGTGTAGTGGGATAGATATGATGAGACTGTAGCTACATGGGAGGATGCTACTTTGCTATGAGTTCTGTTTCCACATTTGTTTCAGTGACTTCTAGGAGGAAGTTGAGTCTAAGGGGAGGGGGATATAGTGCCCATTTCCCTTTGACACATTTTTGGATACTAATCATGATACTGCTGATTATATTAGGGACATGATTATGGAATTTATTATAGTATGATGTTAGATGTTAGATCATGGATTATTGTTGACTTGATTCAATTATGATACATGATGATTATTAGAGACATTTTATATGTTGATGATGATATATTGTTTGACATGGTTATATTATGGATGTTGTTCGGAATTTTGATATATTGAATATTGTGAGTGGACGTACAAATGGAAATTATTGGATGATGATATAGTTGTTGATAAAACTATAAATAATATTGTTAGATTTATTTGATGTTGTTGTGATCCATATATCTAGATGAAATGGAGAATTTTATTCATATTATTTTGGATGTTTTGATATGGCCACAATTCGAAAGGAGGTATTTGTATTTTACACGTTTAAAATATCACAACAAACATCGGGGGATTGCTGACCAACAACATTGGAATTCTGGATGAATTCAACAGGGTCACCATGTCAACTAGTATTTTTCTGTGCATGTTTCTGTGTGTTAGGGATCCCAAAGGGGGGGATCACCTTTAAATGTGACCAAGGGAATTTATGTATCTTCTTTTATTTGGACCCTTTGTTTATGTTTGCATGTGTTTTTTTTTTTGGTGCATTGACCCTTTCATTATTTATTAAACGGTGTGTAATATTATGAGTAATCATGTTGTTAAGTTAATTAACTAAAATATGTCATAAGAAAGTAATTAATACAATTGTTGGCCTTACATTAAAGTGTTGTTATATATGTGTAAGTGATGTGTAAGTTAACTTTTGAGTGTGAAACACTCCACCTTCTTGGAAATTCGAATTTTTCCTTGGAGGCTGATTTTTGAGGCTTGTGGGATAAGTTAAACTTATCCCATACCTCTTAAATTTTTTTACTAACCATACCTATGGTTGGAGAGTTGAATTTATACTTTTTAAATTCTTTCTGGGAAGGAAAATTGTAGGTTTTAATTAAACTTTTCTTACATTATTTAATTTTAGTCCTTTGGGGTGTGGGTTGGATTTGAGTTTGTAAGTAAATTGTCATATTATTCACCCACGTATTTATTATGCATTGGAGAAAGTGTTTGAATTTTAGGTTGAGGTGGAGGATGTGTGATTTGGCATCCTACATGGAACCATCTCATCCTCTTTCCTTGCCTCTTCTATAAAATTCGAATTGCTTGCCTTGTTTTGGGTTGCCTCACTTTTGAGAAACTCTTTTGGGGTGAATTCTTTTGTTGTTTTGGAGCTCTACCTTTGAAGATGTTTTTGGAATATTTTTTCATGCTTGTGCTTGGATGATTTGGTTTTCTTGCATTGGGATAAAGCTTTTTGTTTTGGAATTTGGAAAAACCCCATCATGGAGAGGTAGGGTCTTGGCTCATGAAATGCTTCTTTTTTATTTATGAAAATGTTAATGTGTGAATGTTTTTGCATGTTTGTGGGCTTTTTGATAGTTGGCCTTGGAATGGTGTAGGAGAAGACAATGGGGTTTATTTTGTGGGAGGCACAAGTGTGTTTTAGGGAGGTATAAGGGTGAAGGGAGTTGGGATTTGGGTTCCACCTTACAAATAAATATCTTGCATTTCTTTACTCATTATGCGGTGCCATAAGAGGTTGGGGAGGCATAAGGAAATGTGAGGAATAAGGGGTATTTGGGGGAGGCACAAGGGATGTCAGGGCTTTGATATACTATATTTTGGTGGTTTTTAATTTAGTTGGTGATACCCATTTCACGTTTTGGGAGGCATAAGAATCATCCCCCATAGTTTCTTGCTCCTTTGGCTTGCTTGATGAAGCCTTAGTATTTTTTTTAATGTTTTAATGTAGTTGTAAACTACATTCTATTTTGCACTATGTTTTTCTTGTGAAAATGTTGCTTGTGTGTTTGTAGAAGCCTGTTGTTGCCATGAGTTGGATCACATCTTTTATTACATTTTAGTTGGGGATCAGGGGCCAATGAAGAAGGATGGTTTCTACTCTTCATTGGATGTCTTGGTTTGGTGGAGAGTGTTTCGTTTCCCTTACTCTTGTTGTGATCAAAATTTGGAAGAATGAGAAATACAAATGTTGCTATTCTGGAGCTGAAAAAAAGACAGTTTGACAGTACCTTGTAAAATGAAATCTTATTGTAGCCCTTTCCCACTTTGAAGTTGATGATCTCTATATTAATTTTAATGGAAAGATACTGTGTATTGACAATGAAAGTTGAAATTTGAAATGTAAAAGAGTTATACTCTATTTTTCTGTTTTGGAAGGAATGTGAAAGAATGATACATATTTTGCATGTTGTATTTTGAACTCAAATGGAAAGGAATTTGTAAGATTTTCATTTGAATTAATGTAAGTGTTTTCCTTGTTCATATGATTTTGTTTCCATTAGAAATATTTTTTAACACACACTATGAAATCCCTGTTTGGAAAGTGGAAAAGTGAAACACATGAGGAGAAAATGTATTATTCTGCCTTGTTTATAATATATGATTTTTGAAAGAATAGAAACTGCATTATTGTTTTAATGTTTCATTGAAACAAAGAAAACTATTTATGATGAGTATGGAATGAATTAAATTTTTTATTTCATAGCAAAAGAGATAGTTAATTTTTGTTCTGTAAATGTATGCACTTCTTTCAATTCATTGTATACTTTGTAAAATTCCTTTATCAAATGTTCAAATAACTCTGAAAATAGATAATAGGAAAATGAAATAATCAATTGGACATATTGAGGACAAAATAATCCCAAACCAAACTAAAAACCACTTAAAGGAAATCTTTCAAAACCTGGCAAAACCGAGTTCAAAGCTTTCACAGTCGTTTTGCTAGCAAAGTTGTAAAATTTAAAATTGGAACTATATCAATAGATCTACCTCACAAAATTATTGAAAAATACACCTAATAAAAATTCTCCATGTCTATTGTACATGTTGAGAGAGGAAGAAGATCAAATTGAAAAAAATTTATTAAGTTAAAATTTACCAGTTTGCACTGTAAAATCCTATAGATTGTTTTCATTAAATTAAACCCTTAAAATATATCAAATTTAAAAATTAATGAACGTCGTGCAAAGAGGACATCGAGACATTTCCAGAAAGTCTTCATTTTCCCAAAAACAAGATCTCTATCAAATGTTATTGCTTTCTGAAGTTTCCTTCACTTGGCGTCAAAAAACCATTTTGTGAAAAATTTCTTTTGCGAGCCCACAAGCTTGAATTTTTCCCTTAGATCTTAAGCACTTTTTGGGAGAATTTTCCAAATTTTCCCCACTAGACCCCACAGCTAATCAGATGCTACCACATGGAACCACGAGGGTGTTTGGCAAAGGGGCAGATCACTTTTTAACTTAGCGTTTTCAGAACATTTTGGGGAAAATTTTCCAAACAACCCACGCCAGGCCTATTGGCCTGTGGCTAATCAAAAATTGCCACGTGGCATCATGAGGCATTGGTAGAGGAATGGGTTCCTTTTTATCTTTAGCATTTTGTAAATTTTCACCACTAGCCCACAACTTATCATGAGATGCCACGTGGCATAACGAGGCATCAGTAGAGGCACGGGGTGAATTTTACCTTGTTTTCCCTTCAGGCGTTAAGACACTTTCATCACTGCCACCCCATTTTCCTCACATGGTTTTGGAGGTGCCACATGTCCCTTATGGACTTGCTGGAGCATGAGTGTAAAGGCGGCGTTCCACAACCACGTGGAAAATTTCAAAAATCCTCCCATGACCCCACTGACCTGACTACTCCTAAAAAAAATATTTCTCCCCACGGTCCGCAAACCCGCCTCTGGGGAAAATTTTCTCCCTTGGGCCCACAGGTTCGCTCCTGGGGGAAAATTTCCACCCCAACGCTCGCTGGCCCATAACTTGAGAACTACGAGGAGTTAGGAGGACTTATTTATATCAATGGAAAGGTGAGGAAATTTCCTATCCAATGGGAATGATTTAGGGAAATTTTGGATGTAATAATTTTGAGGAAAAATAAATTTGAATGTTTAATCCTGTTAGAGAATGGGTGTTGTGGTGAGGAATTACCCTCAGAACCTTCTGACCCTAAATTTTTGGACCTTGTGACCTCTAATAATTATTAATTAAACAAAAATAATATTCTATTGCATTAGAATTAATCTGGAACTCGTTAGTGTCAACTGTTGTTTTGTAACTTGGTTGTAGACCTTTTTAAACAAAAAAAAATTATTCCATAATTTTCTTATCTAATCGTATGTTGTTCTGTGGGTCTCAAGTGGGTTTTGTTAGTGGGCATCACATTACAAATACTTTTATTTGAGGAACATGTATCTGACAAAAACTATGTTTGTTAGGGCTATGTATGTTCTTTCCATGGTTCGATTGAGTTCTTGTGATGTGATATAGTCGTGAACCTACATATCATGATGTCTTTGTGAACCATTAGTGTTGTGTTTAACCATGATGTGGTTTTTGTCATGTCAGTTTCTGTTGGGCACCCACAAGATTAAAAAAACTAAAATCTTAAAACAATGAAATATTAAGATCTTGAGATTTAGAAATATTATAACTAACTACAAATCTTCACATAACATTAAAATTTAAGATATTGCTAAAATTATCTTTCTTACGCATGGTCACGTATACTGATATGTCCTTTTGTTGAACACCCATGTGTCATTATATTTTTTCCATTGGTTTAGGATGACAATATTTTTTTAATATAGTCATCAAAATGTGTTAATGAGGTATTTTGTGGGTTACTGATGTGTAATTTAGACATTATGTAAGATTGTGATGTCAAGTGTTTTTCGGAAGCATTATGGGAATTTACAAAAAAAATTATATTATTAACAAGAGATAAAATTATGAACATTTAAAAAAGGAATTTACAAATGGTAAAGCTAATAAATTGTGAATATACTTATGAGAAAACACAAGTGAATCTGATTCAAGAAAAGGAAAATAAAATTCAAAACCTGGATATGAGTGCACTGGGGATTTGAAATTTTGAACAATGAAATCATATGAACCTTGAAACTAAGCTAGGGTTTTAAGGAAAATATTAATCATGTAATAAAATTAGGAGATATTCTAATCATCACAAAGTATTAAGATTGAGAAAATTTAAAAATATGATTAACTTCAAGTTGTGGTTTTGTTTAAAGCGACAGAGCCTCCTTCTTAAGTGGAGCTACCATTGTTGACTTTCGTGTAGATTTCATATCCCTCTTGTTACCCTTAGTATTGTGTCACATCAAGGACAAATCTCTTATAAGGGGAGGGAGATGTAGTTTCCAAAACAAAACAAAAAATAATAATAATAAAATAAAGTGTGATTTGATGGGTCACTGGTCTGTGATAAGGCAGGACTAGTTGTGTCAGGTTGTCATTTACTAGGAGATATGGTAGGGTATGGGCAACGTGAACATCCTTTTATACTTGTCAACTTTCTTACACAATAATTGAAGCACTTTATTGGAGACCCAGAGGCATAGCCACAAAGAAAACTGAAGGTAGCATAGTAAATTTTAGTAATTTGTTAGTTATAGTGAATGAAAAGTGATGTAGGGAACTATGTTGAATGAATCCTCAGGGTCACACAAGATCATTTGGGTTCTAATGTGGAAGCATACAAAAGGCACATGTATTGTTTGGAAAAATGTGAGGGACAAAGGTGCCTCATAGAAAGAGTTGTTTACATGGTATGCAAAAAAAAAATGGTTATGTTGAAATGAATCAAAGAAATGCACCAAGAAATGTTTGAAATTTGATTTTAGTTTATCCACATTTTGGGTTTTTTTTGTATATGCTTAGATTAAAGGATATGCAATTTCATCTCAACATACCCATCAGGTAAAATGGAATTGTAGAAGATATAGGACTCATTCCCTTGTTGTCTGCACCTAGGGTGGGCATAAATGAAGAAATTAGTAGGTCATCTATTTATGGCAAGACTTCTAAAAAAACTCGCAAGAAGAGATATTAGACCTTTTGGGGAAGACTCTACAAGGAAACAATTCCTTTGTAAGAAGTGTATTGGAAGATTACGAGGAATGGGAGAAAAAAAGATATAGGATGTATAAGGATGTTTTCCATTTTTCACAAAACTAAGAAAATATCTTTGTTACTATGATAGATGATAAGGGCAATAATTTTTTTTTTGAATCTAAAGTTGCTTGAAGGAAATTCAATTTGGATCTCGCCATTGGAAAACATATGTTGTTGAAGCAATAAGAGAACATGCTGAGTGATTTTCCAAAGATATAAGGATGAAGTCAATTGTAGTAAGATTAATAGGATCTATCTATTTTTTGAAAAGGAGGGCGATAGTCATGAATTTTTGAAAAGGATTAGGTTCTTGATCTGTAATTGCGTACATTGAGGATGTAATCCAACTTCCACACAATGAATTCTAACTCCCAAAGAGTATTCATTCTTAGTATCATCATAGATTAATTTCTCTATTCCCAAATGCTTCAATGGTGGTGGTGCCTATTTTTCAGTATCATTTCGAGAATGGAAAATATAGATGAGGATAATGATAAGAAAGAAATAGAGGATGTCGAGAATAAAAAACAGGGGGGATGTTGATGATGAACATTTATTGAAGGAACAAGATCAACTGTCTGAGGATGAGTTTGAATCCCCAATGGAACAAGACAAATGGACTTCTATGATGGAAGGGTATACACAAAATGGGTTCATTAAAGAGGCCTTAGAAACTATCAAGTAAATCTTAATTATGTGTGAACATGGTGGAATTTTTTGTTTGAATGATGTTGCTTTCCCTTGAATGTTCCTTGGTGAAAATGAGTTTGAAACCTCTCGAACAACTACAACTGGCTCATGGAAAAAAAAAGCCACCTCACTTTTATCGTCAATCGATTCCATGCATGGTTCATCTCTCCTTAACTTTCATAATTCTTGTTCTTTAGATTTTCATTTGCAATGAGATAAAATTTTAAACCATAGGATTATCATAGATTTGATTGTTTTAAAAAAACTTGTTTTTAAAACAATAACACGTCATATCATAACTTACATAATTAAAATATTCCTTAGTAGACAACCATGAACTCAAACCCTCATTTGAGATGATCTAAAAAAAAATCTGACCAAACTAGATTGCTACAATACCCATTTTTATTCACAAGTTGAGGTTGATTTCCTTGTAAAAATGTCAATTGTTTCATTGTTAAAAAACCAATAAATCAAAATTTCTCGAGACTCATAAAACAACATTTGTGACTCTGAAAAGGAAATGTTAAGTTTCCTTCATGTACCTTGTTATGTGGGGAGTCACTTATCTCCTTGGATTGGCCACGAATAAACTTTTGTGATATTTTTGACGCTCCTCTATGAGCCTTGTTACCTCATGTTGTACTTTTAGGAAGTTGTAAAAATTGAAAAGTTATTTTTTGTATAAGCTCGTCGTTTGAATCCTGGACAACGAAATTATTATCTTCCTCCAAAAATGTCTATTATTTTTACTAGACAATTTTTTGGAGCCTTCAATTTGGGGAAAAACACTCTTCTTGATAGTTTGGAAAAGTCATTTTGTAGGTGTCCAGTCATAATTTGACTATGTCAAAGTCAACAAATTATGACCGGTGGCTCCAGAAAACCCGTTTCCTTTTGAAAACCATCCACGTATTCTGAATTCTGTTAATTCCTATCAATTCTTTTGCTATAGGAGGACACATACAAGCTTACCCTAGGTGTGTTTGCTCATCGAAAGACAATGTTTGAAAGTGATTTCTTAGCCTCCAAGCCTAAATTGAACATTTTTGTAACTAGCAGGAAAACCTAAAAAGAAAGTTGTAGGACCGCCGTTGAGTTACCAAATCCCAGTAGAAACTTGTTAACACTTGCAACTAACTGTTTGAAACTCTATCATATGACTTGTTCTGTCAAATTGAAATTATTACAAAATAGTGGTTTTCTCTCTCCCTATCTCTTTCTCTCTCCTTGGTTAAGAAATGAAAAGAAATGAAATGAAATAAAAATGTCTCTAACCCTCTCCTTTCAAATGAAAATTATTATTTTATGTAAAGTGGAAACTAAAAATGTTAATTATGATAGATCTCGGTGGATGTCATGTTAGCGATTTATCATTGATTTCATACTGAAATGGTTTTGCAGGATGCGAGTAGGATGGAAAAATGACATGGTTATAAGTAATTGTGTATTATTTTAATTTATCTATGTTATGTTACATGCATACATGCATTGTTATTTATATATACATGCATTGTTATGTTACAATAAAGACTTGTTACTGAAATTTGGTAATATGTATGAGATGCTAGTTTTAGGGGTGCCTTGGGAATTTAGCATTTAACTATAGGTGTTCTTGTGATTCAAATTTTACATATGGTAGAAAAAAAAAGTTGGAAATATATGTTAAGTAAAATTTTAGAGGATAGTTCTACATTTTGGGAAGTATTGAAATGTTTATTAGTGAAATTTTGTAACATTTTAAGATCCTAGTGTTTAAGGGAAATGTTCATCTATATATGGGTGTTATTTTGATTCCGATTTTCATATTGTAAAAGTTAGATATTGTGTTAAGAGAAATTGAATTTAATATCTTATAGAGAAATTCTAGTGTTCAATGGATGATAAAATAATTGGTGCATTTTAATTCTTACCTTAAATTGAATAAAGAGATCTAAATGAAAACAATCCACCCTATTATAAAATTCATGTATAACTTCCCTTCCTGTGTGATTTCTTTTAGCATAGAAAACTAAAACTTTAGGATGAACTTAAATCCTTACACTAAATAACACCTTGTAATTAAGTAAAAAAGAGTCCAAGTTTGAGTTTATCGACATATCCTATATGTTTTACAACATCATCATGAACCGATCAGTTAAGAATGATATGGTCAAAAATTATCTAGAGTATGTGGTTCCCTTTCAGAATTGGTTATCGTGTGTGTAGTAAGGGATTTTTTTTTTTCTCTTCAAGTCCGACATACATGTTGAGTGACGAAGATCACCAACAAGCCTTGGAAGTCACATTTAAGACACGGGATCGTAAATGAACTCAATACCCAATCTCAATGGTCATTTGGGTTTTATGGTGAAATACTAAGGGTTAATTGTGAAACTTAGCAACATATTAAGTTATGATTAGTTTGTTAAATTGTAATCGAAAAATGTCATGCTTGGACAAAAAAGGTTAAATTTAGACCGCTCATATAAGTTGTTCAACAATTTTCTTATTAGGAAAGGGACTCACATTGTGAAAAATTGAATGTGAACCCTAACCTTTAAATGATGAACTACTCCATATTTCTTCCCCACTAATCCTATTAGGTAATAGTTGTATGATGTGAAACTATTCAATCTTGTCCTTATCTAGATAAATCTCCTAAGACATGAAGTAGTAGTCTCATAAGGATACAAGTGCCCCATTAGCAAATAGTTTACATAATTCATTATTAAAAGGAATATGAATGTAATTAGGGAAAAGCCTCTTAAGTTAGACATAAAATGAAATTTAGGAAACCTAATCTAGAAACAAGAAAATAAGGAAGTATATTGCCATGTCTAGAGCCTTCAAATCCTTAACTAACTGTTGGAGCATAACTATAGTAAAATTATAATCGATGCTTGGCCTTAGGAAGTGTTATTGTGGGATGCTATTCCATAAGAAAAGTGAAACATGATCTTCTTGGTAATGTGATTAAATCCTCTTGTTTTGGATTCATATTTGATACTTCTTGTGTAGTAAATCAATTTATAAATGAATGAAAGAAACTTAACCCTAAATCCTTGATAAAATGATGCGAACCTTCCCTCCTTTGGGCTCACACTTGGTATGTTGGGTAATTGAGGTATGATACAAGATCAAGATGCATGCCCTTAGGAGTGAATCCTAGGGATAATACCTAGTAGCTTTGTGCACAAATAAATACCATAATAACAAACAAGCAAATTAAACAAGTAATTGCAATAATATAGATGATCCTTGTTCAATGACATACTTTGCAAGTTAAATGTTAAACAATATACAGAAAATCTAGCAAAAAAGAAAAGGGAATATATGATTCACATATTATGAACCTTTATAGGACTTAAGTTAAAGATTGAAACATAATTGTAATAAATGTGTAATCCTAAAAGATTGTGTCATGGGAGGACCATATTTGTAAGCACATATGGTAGTTGAATCGTTACATTGTGTCTTGTCAAAAAACAATTGGCCTTGAAGTGCATCATGTGATTTCACACTATCTATATGGGTTAATATTTCTACAACCATCTCATGTGTTATGTGTTGTCCTAAGTAATCCCTTGTGTTGTCATGTATCAAGCAATACAAGTAAAATTAAATTAAAAAAAAGTTGTGTATTTTACTATTGTAATTGTGTGTCAAAAATGTGGGCGTTAAAAGAAACAACAAAGTATTGGAAATGATACTGATGAAGATTTGTAATGTGCAGAGAAACAAGCAGGAATATAAAATTTCATTTATGGGCCTATAGGATGAACTACAAATGAAGAAGATGAAAATCCCTGTTTATTAATATACAAAATAGAAGTAGGATTCTCCCATGGAATACATTGGGCCAAGTCATTTTATTGCTATAATAACAAGCCTATGAGATAAAGAATCTATAGAGAATAGACTAGACTGAACAGAAATGGAGCAAAATAAGATGACTATGCACTGGAGTTAGGAAGAACATAAGCAAAACTAGAAAGCTTGGCATGACAAAAACCTCCACATTAACAAATTTCAAACAAAACATTTGGTAATATTATATCAAAGTAGATTTAGAGCGCATCAAAGAAAATTGTGTAGTTGCTAGAAAGGACCCTTTGTCATCATCCACAATATTATTGAGAAATTTATGGAGTAATGTGTTACCAAGAAGGTTTACGGGCTATTACGCAGAATTGTGCGGGTAGTAGCAAGAAGGGCCACCTGCACGCATCAATTATTGCATTTTCAAATTCAAGCAAGTGTGGCAGTTAAAGATGCTTACATGAACTGGTCAGTTAAACACATCCTTGATTTGAGGGCTCTCTTCATGGGAGGATTGTTGAAATCCTGGACCCGAGAAGGTCAGTGCAAATGTGGTTTACTCAATGCAGCAGATATAACTTGCGCAAAGTGTGTGAAGGTGACACGAATCTTAAGATTTCTACCGAAGAAGAAGCGGGTCACAGAAAAGATCATTAGAGCAGTGGGCATAGCCAATCACCAACTCCAGCTTACATTGTTCTGAATATACACAATGACAATGAGCGATATCTTTACCGCTACTGTGAACGAAAACCGGTACCAGTTGAAAAAGATTTGTATGCTTCTCTTTCCCTTCTCGCTTTGTCATCGAATTGATCTCCTCCAAAGGCTGCACCAATGGTCATCACTGCAAAGGAAGAATACAGTAAGGCGGTTTGTCCTACGGATGCACCCACACACGGCCCTTCACCATTGCATGGTGGTGGTATAAACAGGCAAGGAAATATGTCTGGTAAGGTAAGAAGAGCCTTCCCCTGTCACATACACCAGAAAGATTTAAGGAAAAAGAGTTTCTGTAAAACTATGCAAAAGTTAGTGATAAATGTTTTTAAAAAACTGTATAAAGAATTTCGACGATAAATTGTAAGCAACCATCATTGTCATCAGTCTATTTCAAATATGTTCTATTCAACATTAAAATCATTCCTAAACATAACCAGAGTTGCAGACATTCTATACTTTGAATTCCAAACACTTAACCATCCACAGGTTAAGTTTCCCCTCCGTAAGAGTCTTAGTTATGTCTTTCTTTACCAAGAGAAATAAGAAATAATCCATTCGCCATCATTGAAACTTCTAGATTTTTTATGACTTTCCATTTTTTTTATATCCAAAGCCCTAAATAAATAAATATGTGGTGTAAAGACATGAAACTTACCAATTAGCATGTTCTGCAGTCTTCTTTCTCGATCACCATGCTCAAAACTTCCAATAACAGAATATCAATATCCAAGTCCTGATAGAAAGTCGAGATAATCAGTCTCCCCCACCTCTTTCTTCCACCTCGTGAGTATAGGGTTTCCTCTCAACTGGTGTGATATAAGTTTGCCTCTCGATTGGCTAGAAATTTCGGCGGAGCCTATCTCTCACGCAAGTTCGCAAAGAGATGGGCAGCTTAGAACCCGCGACCTCCAAAATAACAGGCAGGAGGCCCACCACTGTGCCGCAGCAATAACTTAGTTCAATTTTGGCCGATTTTAAATAAATATCCCCCCCGCGAACGTGCGTGAGGGATAGGTAGAACGAGAAATTTCTTCTATCATTCCACTCTAAAGGTATCTCCCAAGTAACTCAAGGTTATAGAACGATGGCGTATAAGACGTAGGATAGTGTTTTGTGTTGTCAAAACAATATAGGAGGACGTGTAACAATGTGCATACTACTTTATAGACATCTTAGAATATAAAGTGAAAGAAAGTGAATGTAGAAGCAGAGGCCAATGACCACATGTGAATCATGCCATCTGATGTTATTAGTGTTGCAGGAAACCGTGGAGAGGTACCATCGTTAAGAGGTCAAGACCAAGCCCTTGAGAGCATCGCACTCTATTTTACATTCCTCGAAAGTCTCCAAAATATCGATAACTTGCAATTGGAGGACATAGTGCATCAAGGACTCGTCGACTGGTTCTTGTTCCACTAGCACTGCCAAGCATAGAAAATATGTGCCAAGCTTTAAGAAGGCTATGATGAAGATAGTAAATGTTGAGGAGAAGATTTAGAGAACTCGGATTGATATTATTTAGCAGAAGCATGTACATGTTTATATGTGAGGGATTATAACAATATTCCCCAAGATTTTAGGGGAGTTACAAACAAAGATAGAATAATGGAATATGATGGGTATAAAAAAATAGCTTAATACTAGCTATACTACCCTGACATCACCACCCTTATTCCATGATTCTTGCAAATGCAACCCCTAAAAAGTTCAAATTTCACTTTTCCAAGGGATTTTGTGAGAATATCAACTACTTGTGCTTATGTAGGATGGTATTAGAGCTGAATGTGGTGGTTCAAGACATGCTCTCAAATGAAGTGACAATCAATCTCAATGTGTTTTGTTCGTTCATGGAAAACTAGATTCTGCACGAACTTCAACACATTCTGATTGTCGCAATAGAAAATAGGTGACTACTCTTCAAAAATGCCCATGACATCCAAAATGCGAGGTAACCATATCGCTTCACACATAGCTCCTCGTGTGGAGGGATATTCTGCCTCTGTGGATGAAATAGAAACAACATTTTGCTTCTTGCGTATCCACGAGATAGGTCCAGATCCAAGATGAAAAATATATCTTGTAGTTGACTTCATGTCATCAACAGATCCGACATGGTCCGAGTCGACATATCCATGTAAGAAGAATTGATCGTTTTTCTTATATTCAAGACCATAATCAACTATTCCTCGGTCATACCTTAAAACATGCTTTGTTGCAGTCCAGTGACATTTCTTCAGCTCCTGCATGAACCAGGAAAGATAGCTGACAACATAGCATAAGTCTGGTCTGGTATATGTCAAGTAGATGAGCCCTCCAACAAGCTTCCTGTAGAAAGTAGCATCTACTTGAGGTAAGTCTTGGAATCATGGAAGTTGCAAACCTTTTTCCATGGGAGTGGATATAGGTTTAGAGTTGGACATTTTGTACTTTTCTAGGATTGTCTAGGAATACTTTATCTGGGAAAAAAAAATGTGATGCTTCTTTTTCCATATCTCCAAGAAAGACAGTAATGTAGTAGCCCCAAATCAGTCATGTTGAAGGTTCCTTTGAGATCATTTTTCACAATATCAGCCTAATTTTCTAAGCTGCCAGTGATCACAAGATCATCCACATACAAAACAAGAATGAAAATTTGTTTGGCCTACCTTATTTATGTAACAATAGGAACCCAAGGGCTACGAATGAAACCATGCTGCAAAAGCTGATGATCTATCTTGATGTACCATGCCCTTGGAGTTTGTTTCAGTCCACACAGTGATTTTATGAGACAACATACCTTATTAGGATGCTTTTAATAAAAAATCATCCAAGTTGGATCATGTACACTTGTTCTGTAAGATCACCATTAAGGAAAACACTCTTGACATTCATCTACTGAATTTTCCATCCCTTTTGTTCTGCTAGTGCGCAAACAACTCTTATGGTCTTGATCTTTGCAGTGGGTGCAAGGGTTTCTTCATAGCCAATGCCCTCTTTCTAAGTATATCCCTTTGCTATAAGTAATGATTTATGTTTTTCGATGGATCTATTTGCCTTATATTTTTTTTTGAAAACTCATTTGCAACCTATGGGTTTCTTTTCCTGCAAGTAGATGGACAAGTTATCACATCCAATTTTGCATGAGTTAGTCATATTTTACATCCATTCCTTCTTTCCACTGAGGTTGACTGAGTACTTCATGAACATTATCAAGCTTGGAGTTATTAATCATTGTCCTCACGAGTTCAAAATTTACCTTATTTCTTATCTGACTCCTCATTCAGACTCCTGATGAAGTATTTGGGAGTGATTACATGTGAGAGTATTTGATTGTGATTTGTACCCACTTCGGATGAGAACTCGGCTACTGTTGTGAAGAAATTTTCTATTGACATGAGGGTGGATGTGGAGTAACATTCTCTAGCTCTCCAATGCCAACATATATCTCCCCTTACAACTCATATTTTCTCTAAGTAGTCTCCTCTTGTTCATCTTCTGACTCAGAAACTATTCCATGAGAGGTGGTTAGTGATAGTTCGTATTTCTGCACTACTGAGTCAAAGAATGATTTATCACAAAGCATGTCTTGAATCTCTTATATTTTCTTGTCTCAGGATCCATGAGATGGTAATCCTTTGAGGTATTGTTATAGCCCAATAAGATGCATAGGAGTGTCTTTGGCTCGATCTTATTTCTCTTCTGAGATGGGACATGCATAGATGTTGTGTAACCAAACACTCATAGATGAGAAATTGATGGTTTTTCTACCACTCCATACCTCTTCTTGTGTTTTATCCTATATAATATTTGTTGGTGCCCTATTGAGAAGATAAACAATAGTCTATACTACTTCGGCCCAATATCGATCCTCCAACTTTGTTGTTGATAGCATGTAACGAGTCGTTTCCATCACTGTGTGATTACATCGCTCAACAATTCCATTATGTTGGGGTGTGTAGGGAGAAGTCAAGTTCTTCTTAATTCCTTTTTGATTCAAGAATCCCATGAACTTCTTTGATGTGAATTCCGCCCTTGATCTGAGTAGAGTAGAAGAATAGGTTGTCTTGTCTCCTTTGTAACACTCTGATAGAAGATCTAGAAATTATGAAGGGCTTCACTCTTCTTCTTCAAGAAAAAAAACATCTTTTGAGAGTAGTCATCCATGAAAAATTGGAAGTATTGGTATCCTTGAAAGGAAGTAATCAATAATCCATTCAGATCGGTATGAACTACCTCAAGACACATCTTGGTATGGAAGATTCTCGCCTTAAATGGATCCCTGTGTTGATTTCCTGCAAGATAACCAAGGCATATAGGAAAGGAACTAGACAACTTGGGAAGTCCACTTACCATTGTTTTTGAACTCAACTATTGTATAGATCCAACAGGCAAGTGACCATATCAGTAATGCTGGAGGGCAGTAGATTCTACTATTCAAGTTGATAAAGCTACTATAGAGGATGAAATAGTATCTAAAGAAAATAACTTATCTTGTAGAAAATTTATGGCAATAACCGTACCTTGTCTCAAGATCTAGTATGATTTGATACCATTTGGAACAAGAAATTCTACCTTTAGACGATGATTCTAGAGCTGACTAAATGACAAGATGTTGGTAGTTAATCCAAGAACATATAATACCTTTGTAAATGTACATTTTTGTGTTCCGAGAGGAACAGTGACCTAGCCTATTTCTAGTGCCCACTTCCCTTCGACACATGTTTGTTATTAATTTCGATATTTTCGATTATACTTATGGATATTATTGTAGCCTTGTGATTTAGCATGAAGTTATATGTTAGAGATATTGTATTGTTGTTCATTTCAATTCATAAACTGATATGTTTAGATCATTAGAGACATTTTGATATTGATGATGATATGTGATTGACAGGGTTATATATGTTTTTGACATGCAATATTTTCATCACACTGAGTAGGCCTTGATAATTGATCTAATGTTGTAATCATTTTTAAATGGATGAAATGTAGAATAGAGATGTTCTTAGAAATTTTAAAGGATATTGTAATTTCCTAGATCATGATTTGATACATATATAGATGATTGCGGATTTATATTACACTTTTTATTTTGGATGCTTTGATGCAGTCATGAGGCTGAAGGGGGTGTTGTGTGTTTTACAGGTAAATATATGCACAACAAACATCGGGGGGATTAGAGACCAACCACATTGGAATTCTAGGTGAATACAAACAAGGGGTCACCATGGCAACATGTATTTGTGTGTGTGTTTGAATTATTGTTAGGGGAGAAATTGTGACTAAGGGGTTATGTGTTGTATTTTATTAAGTTTCCTTTATTTGATGTAGTTTGTGATTTTTAGGGATATAATTTCCTTGTTTTAATTATTTAGTAATGATGTTTTCGTTCCCCTTTATCTTAATGGGTTTAAGTGTCTTAATTAAATTTAATTAATTTTGTTCTAAAATAATTATAGATGTGACCAAAAGAAGACAATTGATTAGACTAGATGGCTCTTAGGTGTTGTATTTCTGAGTTGAGTGCTTGGGGATCTTGAGTGTTGTACACTCTACCCCTTCATGGAAATTCTGATTTGGCCTTAAGGGCCACTTTTGGAGGCTTGTGGGACAATTCAAACTTGACCCACACCTCTTAAATTGGTATACCAACCCTACCTATGGGTTGAGGGGTCAAAAATAGACCCCATTATGTGTTTTAAGAAGGAAAAAAGGTAAAATGTTTATTGCTCTTTCCTTCTTGTAATTAATTTTGTCCTTAGGGGGTGTGGGCTTGGATTTTGTGTGTAAGTAATATGTCATTCCTCTCACCCACCAATTTATTATGCATTGGGGTTTAGGTTTGACTTGTGAGGTGGAGTTGAGGATGTGTGATGTGGAATCCTACATGTGTTTCCACCTCACCCCCTCTCTCCTTTTTCTATTTATTGAAGTTCTTTTTCTTGTTTGGGGGTTACTTCATTATTTTTGTGCTCTTGCATTATTGGGAGTTAGAGGATTTTTGAGTGCTTGTGGTCTTGGTTAGCAGCTTGTTGGTGATATGCTTGGGTTTGAAGAAGCTTGGAAATTGATTCTTGGAACAAGCTCTACTATGGAAAGGTAGGATCTTTACTCTTGCTTATGTTATTCCTTTATGTTTATGTGCTTTTATTTTTGTGAGTGTTTGGAATGATTCTTGGTTTCTTTGGTAGATTTCCTAAGTGTGGTGTAGGAGGAGACTATGGGGATAATTCATGTAGGGAGCCATAAGAGTTATTTCATGTTTTGGAGGTAGTTTGGGTTGGGTTACCCACCTTGGACAAGGGATGCTTGCATTTCTTACTTGTTCTTGTCTGGGGGAGGCATAAGAGTATGAGGGAGGCATAAGACGTACTTAAGGGAGGCATAAGATTATGTAGTGGATTTGAGATATGCATTTGAGGGCTTTAAGGTGTGCACCCATTTCCCATTGGGAGGCATAAGTGGCCTCCCCATAGGTTCTTGCTCCTTTGGCTTTCATTTTTAAGCCTTGTTTGTTTTGTTGTTCTTCCTTCTTGTGTTTGTAGTTTGAGTTGAATGTTTATTTGGAATGGTTGTGAAATACTTGGTTTGTGATGTGGAAGCTTGTTGTTTCCATGTGTTGGAATCACCTCTCATTGTAATGTGGTTGGGGCTTGGGGGCCAATGAGGAGGATGGGTTCTCCTCCTCATTGGATATTTTGGTTGGGTGGAGAGTGTTGCCTCTCACCCCATTTTTTTGTGGATCAAGAAAATCATGAAGGATCTCTCTTGTTGGTGTTTTGAATCTTGGATATTTTGTTGGAATCCTTAAGAAATTCATTCTTGTGAAAAACCTTTTATTTATTCCCATTTAGAGTGGAGGAAATTGTAATATTGCTTTTCCTTTTAGCTTATATTCTTGTATAATTTTCCCACTTAAAGTGGAAGACATTGTATAAATCTTGTGAAGAAAAGTTATATTCATTATTGGATGTCAAAGTTGTTTTGATTGTAGAAAAAGGAAAGAAAGATGGTGTTGTAAAGTTAGTCTTTTGAAATAGAAAAGAAATTTATTGTCTTTATTTGAAGTTTTAGTTTGTTTGTGAGAAAAGAAGTTCTTTTTTTTAAAAAAAAGGAAATGAGCTATACTCAATGGAAAAGAAAGGTTAATTTCATTGTGAAATTGCATTTTGGTAAAAGAGAAAGAAGAAATATAGAAGTTGTAAGATGTTAAAAATGTATGCATAGTAAACTTGAATGTTTAACAAAGTGGTTATAGTTATTTTGAATACATGAGTTTTAGTGAAAATGAAAGAGACAACAAATTTGAGATAGGGAATGTTGCATTTTGTAGTAATAAAAATGAAAATGTTAGAAGTAGATTTAAATCCTTTTTACTCTTGGAATTGAAAGGAAATTAGTGGAACAAAATGGAAATGATCTTGTAAGTAATTGTACTTTTATTGGAATAGATAATGCTTTAAAATGAGTAGTTTTAGCTAAGAAATGAACAAATGCAATGAAATCCAAAACTCAAAAACTTTAGGTGCATAAAATGAAGTTCATAATGTATTTTAGAACATTGTAGTAACTTTTGGTTTTGTGAAAATCTCAGATTTTAGGTTTTGTTTCTAAGAAACAGGACCGTTGCCCTGTGCAGAGCAGTCTGGTCTCATCAGGCAAGGCGGCGGTCTCAGGTAACTGCCGGTCCATAACGGTAGATCATGGTTTGTCACCCAGGTAGGGAGGTGGTCCTAGGACTGATGGCCTTCTCTGGGTGGCGGTTCTGTCACTTATGGAAAAACTTATTGGATCCATGCCTGTGTAATTTTTAACTTGTATATACTAAATTTTAAGTTGTAAATTTAACTAAGGAACTACCAACAATCAAATAATGCTCAAATCTTATTGTATAAAACAATTAAACCTACAAATGGTAAGTTAAACACATCCTTTCTCATTTACATTCATGGAGGTAGGGTTGTCCCAAATAGAGAATCCCAAATACAAATAGTCTTGAAATAAAACTAGATTGGTAAAGGAAACCCTTTCAATCCTCGAATGGGAGAAATTACAACAATAAAACTACAATCTAAACTAATCTAAGCTTGATCTCCTTGTAGAATCCTCCATAGTTCTTCCTCTCTTACTCCCATGGCTTCCTTCTCTTCAACATGTAATTTTAACAAAAGAAGATAGACCAAATAAAGAGAATAGGGTAAGAAGAGGTTTTAATAAGAATGATTAAGGATTTTTAGGGTTAGTTTGGAACCCTAGGATCTAGTGGCCAAGATTGATTTGATCTAAGGGTGGAGGATCAACCCTACTTTTCTTTGGTAGAAATGTTTTCTCTTACATGTTTTAAATTAACCCTTAAGGGTATGTGTAGGTGGGTGAATGGGGCCATTTAATTGCCTTGGGGTGCAAAGTCTTTATTAGTTCTTAGTATGCTTGAGGAAATTAATGGAAAGGAATTTTAGAAAATAGGATAAGGAAACTAAATTAAGAAGTATAAGGCCAAACATTTTGGATTGAACATTAACCAAAGAGGAGAAAACAATTAACCAAGTAAATTAAATTAGGTCACCTTACTAAGTGACTTTAATTAATCAACCTTAGAGGTAAAGTAATTTTAATATTTTAACCATTTAACTAGACCTGGCCTATCAATTGTAAAGTTGAGTTTAGTGGTGTAAGTTAATTTAATGTACCTAAGGGTTAACACCCTTACAACCTTTTTAATAACTTAAACAAAAAATATTTAGTCGCAATTTTCGCGTTAAGTGTTAGGTTTTAACATGTTCCTAGAATGTCATTTTTTTGTGGGCATTACACTTGGTATCAGAGTCATGGGTTCAAATCTTGGACCCTTGGGCACACTACAAAACATGAGGCATGAAAATTTAACCTAGCACAATTTAATTTTTTTAACCTAGAAAACCACATTGTCTGATAATTGTATAATGTAGAAAACCTAGAAAACTAGAATAGAACCTAGTATGATGAACTAACTCTCACCTTGGTCTTTGCAGGAGGTGCAGATCAGATGAGGGGTCCTTTCACATAGACCAAGATATACCACATCTAGAGCATGCTATAGCGGCCATTCTACCTCAGATTTTACAGATGCTTCAGGAATTTAATGCTGCTATACGCGGAGGGTCCTTGGGAGGATGACTTTCTAGAAATGACATGGAGCCATCAGTGGAGGCCAATGCATCCCCTCGAACAGTGAGGAGTATAGGGCAGATAATTTTTGCATGGAGTTGGCTAGGGAAGAGTCACCATAGAGAGGGCATGGAGACAAGACTTTAGGATATAGGGATGGATCTTGGATCCCTAGATAGAGGGAGGAGCATGCAGAGAGACTTAGGGGTCATCACACATTCAATGATAGACCATATCAGGGAGATCCTGAAGCTATGACCATCTCACTATTCTGGAGATACAGGTGGGTTCCAGGAAGAGGCCTGGTTGGTTACCTTGAGTGGATGCTTGAAGCTCTGCCCTTGTAGTAGCAACACGAAAGCTTGTGTTGTGATCCATCTTTTCAGGGATGGAGTAGGATTCTGGTGGAGGACTGAGGAGTAGAAGCTCCATGTTGACTTGGAGATAGTTACTTGGGAGCTATTTGAGGAGCATTTTAGGATAAAGTATTTTCCCAAGAGGTTTATTTAGCAGTGGATAGACAAGTTTCACAACCTCCGTTAGGAATCTATGACTGTAATTGAGTATGAGAGTCAATTTCTAGACCTACTGTAAGTATGTCGACTATATGTAGGATCATCAGGTATGGATTCACAGGTTCACCAGGGGCCTGAACTTTGATTTGGGTGGTGCGGTACGCATTCACTACCCACAGACATTAGCAGAGGATCGTGGAGAAAGCCTATATTGTAGAGGAGACACGGGGAAAGACACAAAAGGCTAGAGACAGAGTTCAGAGCCGCACTAATAGATGTAGGATGGCAGATCGAGGGGGTCAGTTCCTCCTCCTCATGGTGGAAAGAGTTCAGGATAGTCTTCATTCAGGCCACCACAGTAGCCACCTTAGTAGCAGCAGTAGATACACCCACCTTACCGACCTCTTAGAGATTTCATGCATAGAGGGGACAGAGTATGGGGCCTCCTCCTAGAGGTCCCATCAGGACACAGGGTGCACCAAGAGCTTAGTCAACAGGAGCTCGTCAACAAGAGACCTCTGTAGTCCATAGTCAGGTCATCAAGATCCACAACTTAGACCTCTAGAGTATCGGCTAGAGATACATCCCATTGGAGAGGACCATGTAAGTTGTTATGGTTATGGCATTATTGGACATCATTGGAGAGAGTGCCCATAGAACCCTAGTAACAAGGGTAAGACATAGATCTCAGAGCCTATTATTAGAGATATGGGATGGAGCCATCAGATATAAGCAGCAGTCAAGAACCGCAGGCTAAGCACCAGAGTACCGTGATAGAGACAACAAGTAGTATTGGTTGTATTTTTATGCCTCTATTTTGTTTGATTCTGGTTCATCTGATTCTTTTATTGCACCATCCTTAGTAGGGCATTATAGGCTGGTGGTAGTTAGGCAGGGTCGTAGTTGGGATGTTGAGATGGCTTCTGGAGCCAAAATTTCATAGACTCCTTAGTTAAGGAGTGTGTAGTGGATTTGGGACCCTTCACCACTACCTCAGATCTTCAAATCCTTCCTTTGGGTTCTTATGGAGTCATCTTGGGCATGGACTGGTTATCTGCACACAGAGCTAGAGTGGATTCTTACCATAAGACTATTACTTGTACAAATGATCTAGGAGTTGAGTCAGTGATAGCGGGAGTTAGAGGCCCATTTCCATTTGCAACATCTCCACCATGTAACTTAAGCGGTGTGTGTGATGAGGTGGTCAGATGTATGCTGTTACGGTTAGTGACAGATCTGAGGATAAGCCTAGTGGATAATCCCTTGATGACCATCACATTTTGAGAGAGTTTACTGATGTTTTTCTAGGGAAGCTATTGGGATTACCTCCCCCATGTGAGATATATTTCCACATAGATCTTGTTCTGGGCGCAGAGCCTATCTCACGAGCAACCTTATCGGATGACTACCCCTGAGCTATGTGAGCTCAAGTTGTAGCTTGAGGGCCTTCTTAAAGAAAGGCCTAATCCATCCTAGTGTATCCCCTTGGGGTGCACCAATGATTTTCGTGAAGAAGAAGGATGGATCTCTGCAGACGCGCGGTTATGTATTGATTACCGCCAGCTGAAAAAAGTAACGATCAAGAATCTTGTTACCACCTTCCATGCATTGATGATTTATTTGATCAGATGAAGGATGCTACACCTTATTCTCCAAGAAATCATTGATCTTAAGTTAGGTTACCATCAGTTGAGGATCATGGAGGAAGATATTCATAAGACCACGTCTTCCGTATGAGATATGGCCACTACGAGTTCACAGTGGTACCTTTCATGGTCTACTATGCGTCAATGAATGCCCCCACATCGCGTGTTGATGAGCTTGATGAATGGGGTATTCAGGACATTTTTGCGAATAATGGACTTCACTTCATGCTCATTTTCCTTGACGACATTCTGATTTACTCACATGTACGCATGAGGAGCATGAGGAGCACCTTCTCCAGGTTCTTCAGTGTTTTTAAAGGGGTGAGCAGTATCTTTACAGGAATCTGGAGAAGTGTGAATTCTTTCAGATAGAGGTACAATATTTGGGCCACATCATTTGAATGGGGAAGGATATCACAGACATTCGATCCTTCCAAGATTCAAGCTATCATGGATTGGCCAGCACCCACTAGTGTGACTGAGGTGTGAAACTTCATGGGTTTGGCAGGATATTACATGAGATTTATTCAGGACTTCTCTTCATTTTCGCACCCCATCACTTCCGTTCAACAAAAAGGGAAGAAGTTTGTATAGTTAGATAGATGTGAGAAGGCCTTCAGGAACATTGAAGGAATACCTCATGATAACACATATTCTTATAGTGCCAGATCCTTAGGGTGAGTTCTACGTTTGCACAGATGCTTCTTTGGAAGGACTTGGAGGCATGTTGATGCAAGAAGGGAGAGTAGTTGCTTTTGAGTTTCGCAAACTCAAGGAGTATGATCTCAATTATCCAACTCATGATCTTGAGCTTCATAGCATTTTTACACACCATGGTGTGGTGGAGACACTTCCCCCTTGGCCTGGAGATTTACACTCAGGACTGATCACTTGAGTCTTCTTCACCTTGTCACGCATCCCAATCTCAATGCTCATCAGTGACGTTGTACAGAGTTACTTTTTGAGTATGATATGGAGATAGAGCATGTGAAGGGGAAAAAGAATGTGGTTGCAGATGCCCTAAGTAGATGGAGACATGTGGCTATGGCTACTTCAGTGGGTATAGATTTGTGGAGTAGGATTTTACAGCAAATTCCTCATGATAGTTTCTACCTTGCAGCCAGAGTAAAGTTTGAGTCTTAGAGACCCCTTGAGGGGAGGTTTGAGGTATTTTCATTAGATTTAGATGGTCTTCTCAGGACACAAAATTCAGATATATGTTCCTATAGATGGAGGCTTGAGATATGACATTTTATAAGAGGCTCATCATGCACCTTATTTAGCCTATCCTGGGGTGAAGAAGATGCATGCCACTTTGAGACAGTTGTACCATTGGAGAGGACTTCAGAGAGATCAAGGCTCAGTTTTTGTCATGTTGTTTAGAGTGTTAGAGGGTGAAGGTCAAGCATCAACATCCATCTTGTCTTCTCTTTCCTCATGCTATATCGGAGTGGAAATGGGACACCATTTCCATGGAATTCATTGTTGGGTTACTGATGTCAAGATACCACCATGACGCCATCATGGTCACGGTGGATAAATTGAAGAAAGTGGCTCATTTTTCTCCGGTGAAGACCACCTACACATAGCTAGTGTAGTGGCACAAGTATATCTTGATGAGATTGTCAGATTACATGGGATTCCACAGAAGATCATTTGTGACCATGATCCTTTGTACACTTCCCACTTCTGGACCACCATGTAACATGCTCTCGAGATGAGGATCAATTTCAACACATCATATCACCCTGAGATAGATGGAAAGATTGAGTGGTGTGAATCAGATATTAGAGGACATGCTTATCATGTACGTTATGGATCATCAGTTGAGATGGGAGGAGTATTTGTACTTGGTGGAGTTTTCCTACAATAATATTTCCAGAGTTTGATAGGCATGGCTCCTTTTCAGGAATTATATGGTAGAGAGTTTAGGACACCTCTTGAGTTGGGACAGGTTAGAGGACAGGGTTTCTCTTGGGCCAGCTTATTATAGGACATGGAGCAGCAGGTGGTTATGATCAGGCAAAGATTACAAGAGGCACATGATAGGAAGAAGAAGTATGCGAATTAACATATGACAGATCGTAGTTATGAGGTGGGCACAAAGGTGTTTCTTCATCTCAGACCACATAAGATCACTATCTGTTACGGAAAAGGTTCTAAGCTCCCTCCTAGGTTTGTGGTTCCCTTTGAGATCTTGGAGGGTATCGGTCCCTTGGCCTATTGTCTAGCGTTGCCACCTAGCTTGTTTCGTGTCTATGATGTATTTCACATTTATGTGCTTAGGAGATATATTTCTGATCCTTCTCATGTATTAGATTGGACCACATTGCAGGGGCAGGTGCAGGTGATGGTGGAGCCCATCTACATTATAGAGCACAAGAACTTGGGCATTCGAGGCAGAGAGATTAACCAGGTTCAGGTCCAATGGGACAGGTATGACGAGACTTTGCTACATGGGAGGATGCTACATTACTGTGAGTTCAGTTTCCACACCTCTTCCAGTGACTTCCAGGAGGAAGTCAAGTCTAAGGGGAGAGGGATGTAGTGCCCACTGTCCCTTTGACACTTATTTTTTATTGATTTCGATACTGTCAATTATACTTATGGATATTATTTTAGCCTTTTCATTTAGCATGATGTTAAATGTTAGAGATACTAGATTGTTATTGATTTTGATTCATATATGATGTTTTTAGATCATTAGAGACATTTATATATTGATGATGATATGTGATTCTCATGGTTATATATACTTCTGACATGAGATATTTTCGTCACACTTAGTAGGCCTTGATAATTGACCTAATGTTGTAATCATTTTGACATGGATGAAATTTAGAATAGAGATGTTGTTAGAAATTGTAAAGGATATTGTAATTGCCTATATGATGATTTGATGCATATATAGATGATTGTGCATTTATATTACACATTTTATTTTGGGTGTTTTGATGCAGTCACAAGGCCAAAGGGGGTGTTGTGTGTTTTATAGGTAAATATATGCACAACAAACATCGGGGGTATTGGAGACCAACTACATTGGAATTCTAGGTGAATTCCACAAGGGGTCACCATGGCAACATGTATTTGTGTGTGTGTTTGAATTATTGTTTTGGGGAAATTGTGACCAAGGGGTTATGTGTTGTATTTTATTAAGTTTCCTTTATTTGATGTAGTTTGTGATTTTTAGGGATGTAATTTCCTTGTTTTAATTATTTAGTAATGATGTGTTCTTTCCCCTTTATCTTAATGGGTTTAAGTGTCTCAATTAAAGTTAATTAATCTTGTTCTATACTAATTATAGATGTGACCAAAAGAAGACCATTTATTAGACTAGATGGCTCTTGGGTGTTGTGTTGTGAATTGAGTGCTTGGGATCTTGAGTGTTGTACACTCTACCCCTTCATAGGAAATTCTAATTTGGCCTTAAGGGCCAATTTTGAAGGCTTGTGGGACAAGGTCAAACTTGACCCACACCTCTTAAATTTCTATACCAACCCTACGTATGGGTTGAGGGGTGAAAAATAGACCCCATTATGTGTTTTGGGAAGGCAAAAAGGTAAAATGTTTATTGTTCTTTCTTTCTTGTAATTAATTTTGTCCTTAGGGGGTGTGGGCTTGGATTGTGTGTGTAAGTAATATGTCATTCCTCTCACCCACCAATTTATTGTGCATTGGGGTTTAGGTTTGACTTGTGAGGTGGAGTTGAGGATGTGTGATGTGGCATCCTACATGGAGCCACCTCACCACCCTCTCTCCTTTTTCTATTTATTGAAGTTCTTTTGCTTGTTTGGGGGTTACTTCATTACTTTTGTGCTCTTGCATTCTTTGGAGTTAGAGGATTTTAGGAGTGCTTGTGGTCTTGGTTGGAGCTTGTTGGTGATTGCTTGGGTTTGAAGAAGCTTGGAAATTGATTCTTGGAACAATGCTCTACTATGGAAAGGTAGGATCTTTACTCTTACTTATGTTATTCCTTTATTTTTTGTTTGTGTGTTTGTTTTTTTGTGAGTGTTTGGAATGCTTCTTGGGTGCTTGGGTAGATTTCCTAAGTGTGGTGTAGGAGGGGACTATGGGGAGAATTCATGTAGGGAGTAATAAGAGTTATTTCATGTTTTGGAGGGAGTTTGGGTTGGGTTCCCCACCATGGACAAGGGATCCTTACATTTCTTACTTGTTCTTGTATGGGGAGGTATAAGGTATGAAAGAGGCATAAGAGTATGTGGGAGGCATAAGAGGTACTTGAGGGAGGCATAAGAGTATGTAGGGGATTTGAGATATGCATTGGAGGGTTTTATGGTGGGCACTCATTTCCCATTGGGAGGCATAAGTGGCCTCCCCATAGGTTCTTCCTCCTTTGGCTTTCATTTTAAGCCTTGTTTGTTTTTTTGTTCTTCCTTCTTGTGTTTGTAGTTTGAGTTGAATGTGCATTTGGAATGGTTGTGAAATACTTGGTTTGTGATGTGGAAGCTTGTTGTTTCCATGTGTTGGAATCACCTCTCATTGTAATGTGGTTGGGGCTCGGGGGCCAATGAGGAGGATGGATTCTCCTCCTCATTGGATATTTTAGTTGGGTGGAGTGTTGCCTCTCCCCCCATTTTGTTGTGGATCAAGAAAATCATGAAGGCGCTCTTTTTTTCTGTGTTGTGAATCTTGGATATTTTGTTGGAATCCTTAAGAAATTCATTCTTGTGAAAATCCTTTTTGTTATTCCCACTTATAGTGGAGGAAATTTTAATATTGATTTTCCTTTTAGCTTATATTCTTGTATAATTTTCCCACCTAAAGTGGAAGACATTGTATAAATATTGTGAATAAAAGTTATATTCATTATTGGATGTCAAATTTGTTTTGATTGTGGAAAAAGGAAAGAAAGATGGTGTTGTAAAGTTAGTCTTGTGAAATAGAAAACTAAAGTTATTGTCTTTATTTGAAGTTTTAGTTTGTTTGTGTGAAAATAAGTTCTTTGTTTTAAAAAGGAAATGAGCTATACTCAATGGAAAAGAAAGGTTACTTTCATTGTGAAATTTCATTTTGGTAAAATAGAAAGAAGAAATATAGAAGTTGTAAGATGTTAAAAATGTATGCATAGTAAACTTGAATGTTTAACAAAGTGGTTGTAGTTATTTTGAATACATTAGTTTTAGTGAAAGTGAAAGAGACAAGAAATTTGAGATAGGGAATGTTTCATTTTGTAGTAATAAAAATGAAAATGTTAGAAGTAGATTTAGATCCTTTTTACTCTTGGAATTGAAAGGAAATTAGTGGAAAAAAATGGAAATGATCTTGTAAGTAATTGTGCTTTTATATGAATAGATAATGCTTTAAAATGAGTAGTTTTAGCTAAGAAATGAATAAATGCAATGAAATCCCAAAACTAGAAACATTAGGTGCATAAAATCAAGTTCAGAATGTATTTTAGAACATTGTAGTAGGTGTTGACCAAAATAAGCTCACACTTATTTTTGGTCAACTAATACCATTTTCCCCCTTTTGGTGCTTCAATATGATTTTTTATATATTTGAAGCACTTCAAGGTTCCCTGACAACCATTCCCATCAGACAGGAAATTTCTTCCCCCTTTCAAGAAATATAAAGAAGTCCTTCTAACTCTTTGTATTTTGCAAATGGCGGGGTAGTGGGCTTGGGAAGGATATTTTGCCAACAGCGGGCTGGAGGGCCTAGGGGAAGAATTTTTAGCCAAATAGGAAGATTGCCAGACCGGAGTGGTGGTGGGAGATATTTTTTCATTTTTACACTTTTCATAAAAGGCACAAGTTATAATTGTGGGCCCGTGGGTCTCGAAAGGTTTTCTTTTACTAACATGAATATACAGGGCCATGGAGGAAATATTTCCGAGGTGTAAATGTGGGTTGGAAGGTCTACGAGACATTTTGAAACATTTGAATTTTTTTAAAGTGCGGGCCCACGAGCCCATGGATGTTTTTTTGCCAAGTGAAAAGTCACAAAGTTGTGGAGCCATGGGCCTAGGGAAGTCTTTTCACCAAATGTAAAGTCACAGACTCTTGAAGGTGCCACATGCCTTAATGACGCAAATCCAAAGGTTATGCCCAAGGGGTAGTCTCCAAAAATGTGAGGGCTTGCCAACGTGGTCAGAGTAAAAAAGAAGATAATTTTGGTCGTTGAAGATTCCAGGACAGGTAGAAGGAGCCACATGTCAACTTAGCGCAAATTCAAGATTAAAATCTGGAGCAGGTTCCCAAATGTGTGTGGACCTTCCATGTTTCCTAGGTCTAAAAGAGGGACAGAGCTAACCATTTAATTGACTAAGTATAAGAGGGTTAGTGGAAGCCTCCACGTGCCTCATTGGAAAAAATTTAGAATTGACACCCAAGGGACAATCCCTAAATGACCATGAGGATTCCACATGTCAAAGGTCAGAAAAAAGGGACTCAGCCAACTATTTAATCAGATAAATATAAAAAGAATCAAAAAAATCCTCCACATGTCTCAATGGCACACCTTCAAGGATTGAAGCAAAAGGTGGTCCCCTAGACAAGCACCAGCTTTCATCGTGTCCTAGGTCCAAAAAGGAAATAGAACCAAGCATTGAAAATTCTAAACATGGCAGAGCCAGCAAGATGATGCCATATGCCTCATCCACGCAACTTCAAAGATCAACTATGAGGATGGTTCCCAAACAAGCGCTGAGCCTCCTTATTTCTAGGGTAAGAAATATGGCCCCACTGAACAAAAGGGACTTATCCGAAACACAAATAAACAAAACAAAGGACCAGCGGAAGGAGCCATGTGTTTCTTTGGCGATCTTTCAAGAGGCAAATAAAAATTTGGTCCCCAAACATGCACCTAGTTCACCACATTCCTCATCCATACAACTTCAAAGATCAACTCTATGGGAAATTCCCAAATGAGAACTGAGCCTCCACATGTCTAGAGTCATACATATGGCCTAGCAAAACAAAATGGACCTAGATGAAACAAAAAGAAACAAAAAAAGGACATATGGAATGAGCCATGTGTCTCTTCAGCTCTCTTTCAAGAGGTGAATCCAAAGGCGGTCCCCAAACATGTGTCATCTCACCACGTGCCTCTTCTGCGCAACTTCAAAGGTAAAATATGGGGGTAGTTTCAAAATGAGTGTG
This sequence comes from Taxus chinensis, assembly GCA_019776745.2. Taxonomy (NCBI): domain Eukaryota; kingdom Viridiplantae; phylum Streptophyta; class Pinopsida; order Cupressales; family Taxaceae; genus Taxus; species Taxus chinensis. The sequence continues at coordinate 645,117,372 of CM034151.1, forward strand.
AAGTCTGCACATGTCTTGGATCAAGCACACTGTCTCTGCTAACAAGATGGGACTTAGGCAAATGAAAAAGAAATAGAGTAGGCCACAGAAGATGCCACGTGTTTTTTTAGTGCTACTTTAAGAGTGTTGAGGAGGGGGAGAAATATCAAGGCGCGTTAGGCTGCCACATGGGTATTGAACAGATGGACTCTTCTAAATATTGTGATCCCATGACCCTAATCTTCAGACAGCCATATCTTTCGATTGGAATCTCATATTCAAGTGGGAAAGGATGTTTTAGAAAATTCCCAGTGCTTGCTACTCACCTGCCGCCATTAATGTTTCAGCCCACCATTTTCAAGTCCGTTAAGTCTCCCACTTCCCTCCATGATGAGGAATGGGCCTCCTTCCTTTCCCAGCAAGGAACAAAACATGGAGGCATGGGTCTTGCAGTTAATCCCATCATTATTACAGGAGGATATCAATGCTTTCTATAGTGGTTAGAGTATGTGAATTCAATGCATATCTTAGGGTGGTTGAAGTAGCATTCGAATTATTCTAACTCTACTTCTCTCTTTCTTCTATATATTTTAAAGGAGGGGCATATTTCAAAAGGATGGTCATATTTTCTCTCCTGGCACCCCCTCTCTCTTTCTTCCTTAGGGTAGAATGCGGAGTTTAAGCCTCCTCTCTTGGCTCTGTAATGGCATTTTCTTACCCTTCGCCCATTGATGATGTACTGTGTGAACTCATGGAGCAATAAAACATATTTTGTGATGCATTTGGTCCATCCTTTTCTTATTTCATTATCTCTTCTTGCCTCTTATCATTGTAGGGTCTACTGTGCATACCTCTAATTTCTATTCAGGTTCTGGGAGCTATGTTTAATGGGTTGAATTGGTGTTCTATGTGAAATTGATCTCTAGTCTGTGGTACATATTGTCCACCCTCTCCTTTGCTCACCTCTCTCCACATTAGGAAGTTGGATTTGTGCTCAACCACTTCCTTTTCTGGTGTATCACTGCTTAGTGTAGGATCTATTTTTATGCATTTCTCTCTCTCTCTCCATGTCTCCTTGGAATGGTTAGATTAGGATTAGATAGTTTTCCTGCAGTAGAGTAACTTGTGGCAAGTAGTTTAGGAAGAAGTAGATAGATTTCTCTGGAGGGCCACCTCAAGTCCGCAAGTCCCACAACTTGAGAGATGGTCCCATGTTTTGCAATCACACTGGATGCCCCATTTCAAACTCAGGACATTTGGGGGGGGTGTGACTTTGCACTAACAGTTTTGGCACACATGGTGGGACATGTCTGAAGCACCTTACCACTTCATTTCATCAAGATTGATGTGTTCTTGGTGAGATTCAACCCTTTGAGGCACAAGCAAAGCACATTTGGTGACTTCATCTAGTCAACAACTCATGCTCAGAGTTACAGACCTTCTTCCCATCTATTTCCATCCATTATTCCTTCCACATCTCCCATTTTATTGCATCCCATGAAGTTTTGAAATCATGGCTTCATTTTCATCTTGGAATTCACACTTGCAATAGCACTGCTATTAAGATCTATCTTCCAATTACTGTTCTTAATTTTTCCCCCAGCCAAATTGATCAAACATGAACCCTTACAGGAAGAAATCCAAGGTACGATTCCGTCGCATGAGCCCAAGTTTCAAATCCAACAAACAGGTTATAGGTGGGCTCTACAATGGAGTAACAAGCTCAGGGAAAGGCCAAACAATGTCAAAGAAAACCAGACACTCAAAGGAGAGGAACGGAGAAAGACTCAAAGTATTCAAGCTTTACAAACGATTCAGAATGAGCCCAAATTGACTAAGTATGGAAGAGTTTAGTGGAAGCTTCCACATACCTCATAGGTGCTTCTCCAAAAGTTAAACTCAAAAGGTCAGCCGTTGAAAAATCCAAACGAGTGGAAAGAACCACATTTCAGTTTGACACAATTCTAAAAGAGAGCCCAAGGTGGAGACTCAAACTAGCACCAGCCGTCCACATGGCCAGGGTTCAACAAAAGTCAAATGAAACGTGGGCCCAAATCGGTTAAGTATAAGGGTGTCAGCAGAAGGTGCCAAGTTTCTTAATGGCGCACATTCAAAGGAATGACCCAAAGTGGAAACTCAAATGAGAAAAATTATTCCACGTGTCTATGGTTCAAGAGTGGCATCAACCTGAATTGGCTAAGTATCTTAGACTAGCGCCAAGTCTCCATGTATCCTAGGTCAGATATATGGCCCTGCCAAACAAAAGGACTTAGTAAAAAACATAAAGGAATAGAGAGAATTCGGGGAAGGTGCCACATGTCTCTTAGGCACAATTTGAAAAATTAAATTGAGGAGAGGTCCCCAAATGTGTGCCATCTCTAAACATTGCCATGTTCTAAGTCAAAGCGGGTCAGCGGGCCTAGGGAGGAATTTTCGCCCAAATGGAAAATGCAGACCAGCGAGCCCGAGGATGGTTTTTGATAGAATGAATTATGGGGCTGTGGGGCATTTTGTGAATTTTTTTATTTTTTTCTGAAGGGTGCAAAGTGAATTTTGGGCCCGCAGATCCATTTTGCTAACTAGTTTTCACCATTTTTGTACGACCCCAACTCAAACATTCAAATGGACATATCTTTCGACCCAATTCCCAAAATTCAACAAATTTGGCACCATTGGAAAGGTCTCGACCTCATCTATGCCATGGACACCTAAACATTTAATTTTGATGAGGTTATAAGGGTGTAAAATGGATCTTCACGCCATTAATATGCAATCTGATTACTCCCAACAACCAAATCAGATTTTATTTGATCTGTCGTTCTGTTGTCCACTCAAAATTCCCCTCTCTGATAAGAGTAAAATTTCAAAATTTTGAGTTTAAGTGTTTTTCTTTAAAGTGCCTAAGTCGTGAAATTGAAAAAATATGTGTTTTGGGTCATTTTCTATGATTTTCGGGACTGTCGGAACTTTATGTCCCAACTGTCCCAAGTACGAAGTGCACTCTGTTCCCCGATCGGCTGAAATCCCCGAAGCTGTCCCATTTCCGGGCCCGTCGGAAAGTTTTGTCCCAAGTGTCCCAAAACCTATTGTGCGAGTTGTTCCAATTTCGGCCGAAACACTCGAACCGCGTACCTCACGCTTCCATGTCTCAAATGTCCCAAAGTAAAAAAGTGTGAGCTTTCCAATTTTCGGCCGAAACTCCCGTGTCGTGTACTTCAAAGCTCTTTGTCCCAAATCGAAAAATGCAAGATGTTTCAGTTTCGCCCGAACCGGCCACACCGCGTACTCCGGAACTTTTTGTCCCGAATGTCCCAAGTCCAAACGGGCCCACTGTTCCATTTTCGGCCGAAACTCCTGAACCGTGTACTCCGCGCATTTCCATCCCAATCATTCCAAAAAGCATTTCTGCATCCTCTCCCTGTTTCACCCGAATCGCCCGAGCCGCGTGTTTCACGCATTCGCATCTCACATGTCCCAAGCGTACCAAGTGTCATTCACACTTAGTTTTTCCCGCTCACTCTGAGTATGATGCTATTCAAATTGGTGGTTGTGTATTCAATGCGCATTAAATTCATTCCTCTCTCCAAACGACTATATAACGAGCATTTCCCCTTTGCATTTTTCACATTGCTTCCATGCTATCTTTGCTCGAACCCTTGTAATTTGAAAACCTGCACAAATATCCCCTCCCTTTGCAAATTCCTTCCCGAGCCTAGGTTTCAGCTCCGAGACTATCAATATGAAGATCAAGTTTCAGGGATAGGAGCAAATTTCTCCGCTTGAGTCTGCTGTTAGCAATATTGGGGACAACGAAGCTCGTCATCTCGACTTCGGCAATTTTTGGGCAAGAATGGCAGATGCAAACCCTACACCAATAGCACAAACGATTCATGATAGCGGTTTGGCTTTTGCCGGTGGTTTCCCAATCTCAGTACAGTGTGCTGATACTGTGCTTTCATGCGGAGCTCACTTCGACCCCCCGCTTCGAGTGAATTGACAAATGTACATGGGGAACTCATTGTCAAGCTAGACGCTGCCGCCATTGGTGCTACTCTCAGGATTCCGGAGTTGGACAATACTATAGTCATCTCCCGGGATCAAGCACAAACCCTATTCGATCAAGACAGTGACAAATATAAGGCGCGAGTGGCGAAGTCTTGGTTGAAGAACCCTAAGAAAGGTGCTTCTCGCCTAACGAAAACCCTCTTCCGAGCAGATTTCAATGAGGAATTGTCAGACTTCATAATCCTGCTGGCTCAGGTTATGGGTTTTCCCTCCACCAATGAGTTTCATTTCTGGATGTGCCCGCTCATCAGCATGGTGTGCGAGGGAACACAAAACGTCAACTGGGCAGAGATCATCAGTATGAATTTGGCGGAGCAGCTATCCAACGTTCAGCAAACAAAGAAGTTCTATATGACTTCATACCTGATGTATACCCTAGCAGCATCAAGGCAGTGGTTTGGTTTCTCCTATATAGATGCACACAAAGATGATCCAGTGTATGCCTATTGCCCGTAGTTCACCCTGGAGACCAGCAATCGGAATTTCAGAAGGGTCAATGATGCTTTCACCATGTACGTGGTCAGAATGATCGAAGGTGATACTGCTAGAAGGTTTTCAGATGAAGCCATGAACCTGATATCGCAGTATTGAGCCTATTTCATTCAATTCAGGAAATTTTCCTATATCAGACTTGCTGGCTATGAAAGCACTCCTCTACGGCTTCCGATTTTCTGCAATGATAAAATGGCCTTGATAGAAATATGCAGGCAACTAGACAAGTTGCACAGAACTTGCAGAGATAAGAAGATTTCTGGCTTGCACTTTCCCATCTCTCTGGGAAACTACACATGCAAAACAACTCTGGATGCTCAGAACATAGAAAGAGCCCTGGTCCCTATCACTGTTCATTTCTTCAAGCAAAGAACCTACTTTGACTTGAAGAATTTTATTGAACAGAACATCAAGATAATCTACCATCATAGGGCAGATACAGAAGACTACTGGGTTGACTGTGCAAATGATTTTGAACGCAGGAGAAGGCATTGTGACAGGTTCTCCCTGCAATTGATTCAAGAACTCGGTCTGTACCAAGTTCCTGAAGGTCTCCAGGATGACAATTCTAACCTATACTCGTATGAGTATGAAAATGTGATTAAGCACACCCCTCTGGAGGACTTGGATTGGAACAGGAAAGAGAGGGATGATCTGGCTGAGATTCTTGCTCCATTCCTAGTCAGGACTAAGGTCTGGTTCAGTAAGAAGATCCGAGAATTCAAGAGGCACTCAGCAGAATCCTCCTCCAAGGATGATTCGACACCAATAAGAGAGGCATCAATTCCAAGGTCTGAAACACCAATGCAAACCCCTCCTGCCTCATCAACACAAGGACCTGCTGAATCTACTCCCTCTTCATCTACTCAGGTATATAAGAAGAAACTCAAAGAGGTAAAGAAGGAGCCTGCAGAGAATGACCCTCCAAGAAAACAGGCAGAGTTGCCTATAGGGCCAGAGAACATCATTGTTCTCAGTGAAAGTGAAGAAAGTGAGATGCCAACTCCTGCAAATGTTCCTGAAGATCCAGCAGATAAGGACAAGGAGGTCCAGAGCACTGAACTTCCAGGTGCTACTGATTCTTCTACCGCTATTGCCCCCAGTGCTCTACTCACATCTCAGCTTGAGTCAACAGCTGCGCAGACCTTGAGTGTCATGAGCTCCCTGTCTCTTGGTCCCCTTGCTTCTCCTGCAGATTCTTCTTCCTCTTTTGCGTGGGTGCAACCTTTGGTTGACAAAAGGAAGAGAAAATCCTCCTCTCAAATCTTGGGACCAAATTTCGATGCTGTTGCAGCCTTGTTGGGCACCACTCCTTCTCGTGCCAAGAAAGCCAGAACTACTTCCAGAATAGTGTCTAATGCCCAAGGTCAGCAATTCTTGGAGATTGCTAAGCCTACAGTAGATAAATCAGAATCAGACTTGCTGGCATCTGACTTGGAGCTTTCAAGAATCCCAATGGGAGAGTCTACTCCTGAAGGTGAAATTCACAACCTCCAGGAAACAGTCACAAGAGTCATTGGAAGGGTAGAGAAAGGGCAGAAAACTATTGAACCGTTGGAAGAACAAGCCCAAATTCTCACAGGTTTCATCAAGTTTCTTTTATCTAAGGATAAAGTCTTGGACCCTACCCCATTGACTACTCTTCCACCTCCTATAATTCTAAGCCAAGATGAAGTGCAAAGTATCAAAGATATGCACAAGTATTCTGTCTATGGCAGAGCTATCGAAGCCATGGTGGATGACATGCTTGTTGCTGGATTAAACTTCATCGATGAAGCTTTCAAACTCCACGAAAAGGTGAGTAATGTGCAACTGAAGCTCTCCTCCACTATCAATACCATGGATAAAGAACTAAAAATCTAGAGCAGTTGTATAGTAGACCTTCGCCTTATGGGACAGACAGATGAGAACATCTTTCTGGCGAATAAGATTTTTGATGATGCTAAGGACAATCTATCAAAATCCTGGGTCTACACCGTGGAGTGGAAGATCAGAGTTTTGGAGGAAGCTTTGGGAGAAATGAAGAACAGCTGGCAGAAGGGAGAAGCTTTCAAGACACTGGCTGTTGCTGCTTTCAAGGATATACATTGTCATCTTCAGGATGAAAACTCTGGTGTTTTCCTATCCTTGCAAGAAATCAAAGCTCAGTTCAGAGCTTTTGTCAAAGATAATCTATTCAAGGAAAGCTCCATCTCTAAGGAAAAGATGAAGGAAATTTGTTCTCTTCAATCTGCCATTGAATAAGCAAATAAAGATTATCATACTCACGTCGAGTTTGATAAAGAGATGGAAAAGTGTCTGGGATTTTGGACTTAGTCTACAGCCAACACGTCAGTTCCACGTGGCAGAGACATAGCTGAGGCATTGAAGAAATTCAGGCAGCGGATTCTGAAGACACTGGATCCCTCCCAGTAGCTAACCACCTGTCTCCTTCTCCTTTCTTTTCTCTTCTTCCCATTCTTTTCGTATTCTTTGTAATTAGTTAAGGTATTGCAATTGGCGATCCTTAACTATTCTTTAGTTAAAAGAAACGGTTACGAAGAGTAACTACTTATAAGCTATATAATGGCCTTGCCACGCCATTTTGCAGGGGAGGAAGAACTTGGATATTTGCTGAAAGTGTAAATAGATCTTAAAGAAATCAATACAAAAGGGATTTCTATTCTTTGTCTATCTAATTCTTGTTATCTCTGTGTTTTCCTTTAATATTGTGAAGATCATTTTGTTCCTAACTCGTTAGTCTCTCTGATTGCATACTGTTCAATTTTGCAAATACAGTGATCTTGTATAACCAAGAAGGAACTTTGTGTCCTTGATTAATAAATCTGAAGAAGGTTATTTATGGAACTTTGTGTCTTTAAATTTAATCTCATTCAGCCAACGCAAATGATCTTGTCTTAAATTCTTTGAAGCTTCGCATACACGAAGAATTATTCTGCTATCTATAATTTTGAATGTTGCTATTTTGCTCATCTTCTTATTCCCTTTCCTCAGTCCTTGTGTAATTGGTGATCCTTGTGGAAAATATTTTCGTAATATCCAAGTTTGACCATAAAACAATGTTCTGTACATTTGTAAATAAGTTCGTTTCTGAATAAGGGAACCTTTCCCATTAAAGAGGAGGGACTTCTTGTCCCCTGACTGTTGCTCTTCTAAAAAGTCCTATTTGACGACCAACAGTTTTTGGTGACTCCGCTGGGGAAAATCACATTCCAGTACTACAGTTTTTCAATCATTCTTTGATCTGGCGACTCCGCATTTCACTCGAGGGAGAAGGGCCCTTGGTATTGAAGATTCTCAGTTTCAGCTTTTGGAGCAACAGGGTTTTCCTTTCCCTTCAAATAGAAGAACTCGTTTGACGAGCACTCCACCTGTTCAAGATAGAAGTCCTACGGGTGGTATTCCTTCAGAATTTGCTAGTCCCAATCTACGAGCTTTGATCCTAGCTAGTGTTACAGTTCCCCTCCAAGCCGTATTTCCAAGAATGGCGGCACAATTGCCATGGGGTCAACGTGTCGGGCCCCTAGAGGTAACCTAGAGGTAACCGAAAGAACTTCCCCCCAAATTTAAAGGAGATGGCAAAGTACACCCTGATGAACACATTGCAGCCTTCATAGTTACATGTGGAGTCTTGGGAGTTGAACATGAAGACGTCTCAGTAAGGCTGTTCATTGAGATGTTACAGGATAATGCTGCTGACTGGTTCTATCACCTTCCGGCTGGTGCCATCACCGACTGGAGTACAATGAGAACTCAGTTCGAAAGCCGTTTCAAGCCGGCAGAAGATGTGCATGCCTTGCTTGCCCAAATTTCTCAGATAGAGAAAGATCCATCAGAACCCATGAGAGAATTTTTGGCTCGATTCAACAGACTGATCAACAAAATTCCTGTAAATACTCGACCGATTGATCAAATTCAAAAATGTTTCTTTCTAAATGCTCAAACGCCCAAAGTCAGTTATGCTCTAAGAAGGGCTAATCTCGGAACGTTAGTTCTGGATCAAGAACTGGTTGTTAGTGTCGAAGATGACTTGATCATGTCAGGGAAGTTGAGAAGAGATCCTCCCAAATCTAAATCTGCTGCTTCTTCCTCTTCCACCTCTGGACCCAATACTGATCCATTAGTCCAGAAACTTGCAAATGATCTAGTAGCTATAAAGAAACAATTGGCTCAGCATGCCCCGTATGCAGATGTTCCAAGAAGAAATTTTCAGCCTAGAAATCGTCTGCCTGCTCCTCACACAAGACTAGCACTTGAAGGACCTCCTGTTAAAGTTCCTGTGAATGCAACCTGTGAAGTTGAAGAGCTAGATGATGACGTGGACGATGAAGCTCGTGAGGAGTTCCTGGAGGAATTTGATGATGAAGCGGAAGAACTTGAGGGATCTCAGGTTAATTTCTTTACCACCGAAGGCACTGATGATGGAGATGACTATGATGAAGTGGTAGCAGATATGAACAGTGAATCGTTTGCTGTCATGACTTGAGAACAGACAAGGTAGAAGGAGAAAGTAACACATCCCATGAAGAAATCTAAGGAGCAGCCGACAACTATTCCTGTAATTGCCAAAAGAGGATCTCCTATCCCTACCTCATCTGCACCAAAGGTAAGTCCTGTCAATCCTACTAGTAAAGTTCCTTCTTTTTCTCCTAAATTTGATAAGCCTAGAATTCCAAATGATGATGGTCCATCCACCTCTGGATCCTTTGATATTGTTGATCACCTAAAAAGGACCAAGGTTCAAATTTCAGAAGCTGAATACTATCAAACCCATCCCAAAGCTTTTTCCAAGATGATCCAATTTGTTAATTCCCATTCCAAGACCACCTCTAAAGGCCTTTTGCCCACTCCTCCTTCTACACCACAGCCTAGTCTGGTAGCTGCTGTCACCTCGCCTGGTGACAAAATCAAGCCTTTTTATGTAACACTTCTTATAGCTGGCCATAGGCTCAGTAACTCTGTCATAGATTCCGGAGCCTTAGATAACGTGATGCCTGCTAAAGTAGCTCATGCTTTAGGCTTGACCCTCACTCGTACTTATGGATCTTGCTACTCCATGGAAAGTAAGGAAGTGCCTTTGGTTGGAAGGATTAAAGATGCACAAGTGGCTTTTGCTGCTTTACCTGAAAAGAAAGTCTTGGCTACCATCCTAGTAGCAGACATTCCTCCTTCTTATGGAATGTTGCTAAGTAGGAACTTCTGTAAAGATGTGGGTGGAGAGATTAAAATGGATTGGTCACATGCACTCATACCTGTCAATGGACACATGAAGAAGCTGCTGCCTGAGAAACAATCTGAGTATATTGTGTAGAAAATGGATGATACTAAGGCACAAATACTCTATGAGGACGTAGGTCATGGTATTTACATGATTTTGTCCCCTGATGAAATCCAACCCTCCAAAGTATCACCCAAAGATCCCAATGGTGTTTGGATTTTAGAATTTGATGGAAGTTGTTCCTCGGCTGGTTCTGGAGCTGGTGTCCTGTTAGTGTCACCTGAAGGATGCCTACACCCTTTTTCATTTAAGTTGCAGTTCGAAAACACTAACAATACAATAGAGTATGAGGCTCTCATTCTTGGACTGCAAGTGGCCAAAGAATGAGGTGTAAAAAATCTTCTGGCTCGTGGTGATGCAGAGTTGATTGTGAAGCAAATCAGAAGCCTTTTTCAGGTAAAAAATGGGAGGCTGAAGCATTACCGGAATCAGGTTTGGGATTCAATTGAATTCCTTGATGCTTTCTCCATTGAAGCAATACCTAGAGAAAAGAACAGCAGGGCTGATTCACTGGCTGTCTCAGGATCACTACTGATTCCCCATCCTGAATTCTCTCAGGATAAGTTCACTATTGAAATGGTCCACCGGCCTAGTGTACCTGACAATACCAATAACTGGAAAGTTTTCAACGATGACCATCATTTGCTTTCCTTCCTGGAACTCAAGGGTAATTTCGAACAACTGTATTTTGAGGGAAGTGACAACCTGCCTCGTGAGAGTGTGTCCTCTGACCATCCTGTCACCCAAGGAGAAGAAACAGATCAGGAAGGGTGCATTAAACTCAAAGGAAACAAGATTCCCAAAGGTTTGGTGAGTTTGGAGGAGTTGTTTGATAAACATGACAAATATGTGAAATCTAAAGCTTCTACTGGACCTCAGCAATCAGCTGAGTATGATAAGATTGATATAGGGAGTTCTACTGACCCCAAGCTAGTAAATATTGGAAAATGTTGCACAACTGACGAGAGGAGAAAAGCAATCGATCTTCTAAGGAGGTATAAGGATGTTCTTGCTTATTCTTATGAAGATCTAAAAGCCTTCAAGACAAAAGATATGCAGCATTCTATTCCCCTCAAACCAGGAATTAAGCCTTTCAAGCAGAAGCAGAGGCAGTACAATCCAAAAATAGCTGACACCATCTTTCAGGAGATCGAGAAGTTGTTGAAGGCTAAAATTATTTTTCCCATTCACCATTCGACATGGATCGCAAATATAGTGCCTGTTAGGAAGAAAAATGGTGAGATCCGCATCTGTGTTGATTTCAGGAACCTGAATCAGGCTTCTTTGAAAGATAACTACCCTTTGCCCATAATGGATCAAATATTGCAAGCAGTAACAGGATCTGAAATGTTATCTATGCTTGATGGATTCTCGGGATACAATCAGGTAGAGGTTGATACTGCAGATCAACACAAGACAGCCTTCACCACTCCTTGGGGTACCTTTGCCTACAAGAGAATGCCTTTTGGGCTGATTAATGCTGGTGCCACTTTCCAGAGAGCTATGGATCTGGATTTTGGAAGCTTGAAAGGGAAATGTATTGTCATATACCTTGATGACCTGACAGTGTTTTCAAAGACAAGAGCGGATCACTTCGACCACCTGGAAACGGTTCTGCTGAGATGCCGAGAGCATGGGATTTCTTTAAATCCTAAAAGATCTGTCTTCTATGTTACAGAAGGAAAACTATTAGGGCACATCGTCTCCAAGGATGGTATTAAGATTGATCCTGAATGAGTTCAAGCCATCCAGCAGATTCCTCTCCCAACCAGTAAAAAAGGTGTACATTCCTTCTTCGGTAAGATCAATTTTTTAAGAAGATTCATCCCTGATTTTGCTGAATTAACTATGAATATTTCTCAGATGATGAAAGGGAAGCAAACATTTGGTTGGTCTTCTGAAGGAAAGGAATCCTTTGAGGGTATCAAGAAAGCTATTGCTAAAACTCCAGTTTTGGCCTGTCCTGATTTCAGCAAAGATTTCATCATCTATTGCTATGCTACAGATAATACCCTAGCTGTTGTCTTAACCCAAGAAGACTCTGATAAACATGAGCTACCAATTGCCTTCATGAGCTATATCCTGAAGAATCATGAGCTAAAATACACCATGATGGAGAAGCATGCTTTTGCAGTAGTCAAGGCTGTCAAGCAGTTCCGTTTCTATATCCTCAACTCTCATTCTATGGTGCTGGTTCCAGATACAACTGTTAAGTCAATTCTTACACAGCAAGAATTTGGGTCCAAGAGAGGAAACTGGGTGGCTAAAGTCTAGGAGTATGACATTGATATCAAACCAACCAAGCTGGTTCGTGGAAAAGGTCTTTGTGAGCTCATTACTGAAGGAGCCAAACATGAGTTGCTAGAGGAGAAAGCTGACATTCCTACTGTTCTATTCCTTAGTTCAGTCGATGAATGGTATTCTGACATCGCCCATTTTCTCACCTATGGGGAATGCCCCTCTCATTTAACTACCAAGGAAAAGAGGACTGTTAAATTGAGATCAGCGCAATATGTACTGTGGGAAAATGCCTTGTTCAAGCGTGGTTTAGATGGGAGATTTCTGAAGTGTGTGGACAAGGAACAACAAAGAAAGTTGCTCTCAAGATTTTCATGATCAGACATGTGGAGGGCACTATTCATCAACAGTCACAGCTCACAAGATACTCCGGGGAGGATATTAGTGGCCTTCCTTGTTCAGAGATGGATCCAAGTGGGTGGATAAATGCGAGGCTTGTCAGACCTTTGTGGGAAGACCTAAATTGGCCTCTTTGCCTCTCAAGCCAGTTGTGATTGAGGAACCATTTCAACAGTGGGGTCTGGATTTCATTGGTGCACTCAACCCTATTTCTAGTGCTGGTCACACTCATGTGCTAACCGCCACTGACTACTTCACCAAATGGGTGGAAGCTATTCCAGTCAAGAGCACTACTTCTGAAGTGGTATGCAACTTCATCAAAGAGAACATCTTGGTAAGGTATGGTGTACCTAACAAGATTGTAACAGATAATGCTTCGAACTTCTCCTCAACTGAGATAATGGATTTTTGCTATGGGTATGGCATCTCTCTGGCTCATTCTTCAGATTATTATCCCCAGGGAAATGGACAAGAAGAATCCACCAACAAAAATCTGGTGACTATCATAAGGAAGTTGGTCAATGAGTCTCAGCGAAACTGGCATAAGAAGCTTTATGATGCTCTTTGGGCAGACAGGATCACACCTAAAAGAGCCATTGGAATGTCTCCTTTTCAAGTGGTGTATGAAGTAGAAGCTCAATTGCCAGTGACAGTGGAACTGCCAGCCTTGCACCTGATGAAGGCCATTGAGGATACTAGTTTCAGTGATGCTCTGGATAAAAGAATCATGTACCTGCACAAACTGAACAAGGACAGATTGGAGGTTGCTGATAGGATATCTGCTCACCAGCAGAAGGTAAAGGTTCTGTTTGACAAGAAAGCTAGGTTCAAAGAGTTCCAAGTTGGAGATACCGTGATGTTATGGGACAAAAGACATGAACCTCATGGCAGCCATGGAAAATTTGATTCCTTATGGCTCGGACCTTTCAAGATAAGACACTTTGATGGTAAGAACTCTTTCTATCTTGATTACGTGGATGGTTCTCCCCTCCCACTTCCTTATAGTGGGCAGTATTTGAAGTTGTTCAAGTCATAGGTGACTAGGGAGTCCCTTTGTATATTCTGTACGGTGTTTTTGCTTTTCTGCTTTTGGTGTGTTTTCTTTCTATTGTTGTGTGTGTTGCCCTCTGTATTGGTTTATTTTTGACTCCTTTGCCCAATGGATAAGGCACTGGTCTGCTTCACCGAGTTTGTCTAAGTTCTTGCCTTGTCTCATTCCGAGAATTTATGCCAAGTCATCCCCAGAAGGAGCCAGCTGTTGTCCACTCAAAATTCCCCGCTCTGATAAGAGTAAAATTTCAAAATTTTGAGTTTAAGTGTTTTTCTCTAAAGTGCCTAAGTCGTGAAATTGAAAAAATCTGTGTTTTGGGTCATTTTGTGTGATTTTTGGGCCTGTCGGAACTTTTTGTCCCAACTGTCCCAAGTACGAAGTGCACTCTGTTCCCCGATCGGCCGAAATCCCCGAAGCTGTCCCATTTCCGGGCCCGTCGGAAAGTTTTGTCCCAAGTGTCCTAAAACCTATTGTGCGAGTTGTTCCAATTTCGGCTGAAACACCCGAACCGCGTACTTTGTGCTTCCATGTCTCAAATGTCCCAAAGTTAAAAAGTGTGAGCTTTCCAATTTTCGGCCGAAACTCCCGTGTCGCGTACTTCAGAGCTCCTTGTCCCAAATCGAAAAATGCAAGCTATTTAAGTTTCGCCTGAACCGGCCGCACCACGTACTCCGGAACTTTTTTTCCTGAATGTCCCAAGTCCAAACGGGCCCACTGTTCCATTTTCGGCCAAAACTCCCAAACCGCGTACTCCACGCATTTCCGTCCCAATCGTTCCAAAAAGCATTTGTGTATCCTCTCCCTGTTTCACCCGAATCGCCCGAGCCGCGTGTTTCGCGCATTCGCGTCTCACATGTCCCAAGCGTACCAAGTTTCATTCACACTTAGTTTTTCCCGCTCACTCCGAGTATGATGCTATTCAAATTGGTGGTTGTGTATTCAATGCGCATTAAATTCATTCCTCTCTCCAAACGACTATATAACGAGCATTTCCCCTTTGCATTTTTCGCATTGCTTCCATGCTATCTTTGCTCGAACCCTTGCAATTTGAAAACCTGCACAAATATCCCCTCCCTTTGCAAATTCCTTCCCGAGCCTAGGTTGCAGCTCTGAGACTATCAATATGAAGATCAAGTTTCAGGGACAGGAGCAAATTTCTCCGCTTGAGTCTGCTGTTAGCAATATTGGGGACAACGAAGCTCGTCATCTCGACTTCGGCAATTTTTGGGCAAGAATGGCAGATGCAAACCCTACACCAATAGCACAAATGATTCATGATAGCGGTTTGGCTTTTGCCGGTGGTTTCCCAATCTCAGTACAGTGTGCTGATATTGTGCTTTCATGCGGAGCTCACTTCGACCCCGCTTCGAGCGAATTGACAAATGTACATGGGGAACTCATTGCCAAGTTGGACGCTGCTACCATTGGCACTGCTCTGAGGATTCCAGAGTTGGACAATGCTATAGTCGTCTCCCGGGATCAAGCACAGACCCTATTCGATCAAGACAGTGAAAAATATAAGGCACGAGTGGTGAAGTCTTGGTTGAAGAACCCTAAGACAGGTGCTTCTCGCCTAACCAAAACCCTCTTCTGAGTAGATTTCAATGAGGAATTTTCAGACTTCATAATCCTGCTGGCTCGGGTTATGGGTTTGCCCTCCACCAATGAGTTTCATTTTTGGATGTGCCCGCTCATCAGCATGGTGTGCAAGGGAACACAAAACATCAACTGGGCAGAGATCATCAGTATGAATTTGGCGGAGCAGCTATCCAACGTTCAGCAAACAAAGAAGTTCTATATGACTTCATACCTGATGTATACCCTAGCAGCATCAAGGCAGTGGTTTGGTTTCTCCTATATAGATGCACACAAAGATGATCCAGTGTATGCCTATTGCCCATAGTTCACCCTGGAGACCAGCAATCAGAATTTCAGAAGGGTCAATGATGCTTTCACCATGTACGTGGTCAGATTGCTCGAAGGTGATACTGCTAGAAGGTTTTCAGATGAAGCCATGAACCTGATATCGCAGTATGGAGCCTATTTCATTCAATTCAGGAAATTTTCCTATATCAGGCTTGCTGGCTATGAAAGCACTCCTCTACGGCTTCCCATGTTCTGCAATGATAAAATGGCCTTGATAGAAATATGCAGGCAACTAGACAAGTTGCACAGAACTTGCAGAGACAAGAAGATTTCTGGCTTGCACTTTCCCATCTCTCTGGGAAACTACACATGCAAAACAGCTCTGGATGCTCAGAACATAGAAAGAGCCCTAGTCCCTATCACTGTTCATTTCTTCAAGCCAAGAACCTACTTTGACTTGAAGAAGTTTATTGAACAGAACATCAAGATAATCTACCATCATAGGGCAGATACAGAAGACTACTGGGCTGACTGTGCAGATGATTTTGAAGCCAGGAGAAGGCATTGTGGCAGGTTCTCCCTGCAATTGATTCAAGAACTCGGTCTATACCAAGTTCCTGAAGGTCTCCAGGATGACAATTTTGACCTATACTCGTATGAGTATGAAAATGTGATTAAGCACACCCCTCTAGAGGACCTGGATTGGAACAGGAAAGAGAGGGATGATCTGGCTGAGATTCTTGCTCCAGTCTTAGTCAGGACTAAGGTCTGGTTCAGTAAGAAGATCCGAGAATTCAAGAGGCACTCAGGAGAATCCTCCTCCAAGGATGATTCGACACCAATAAGAGAGGCATCAGTTCCAAGGTCTGAAACACCAATGCAAACCCCTCCTGCCTCATCAACACAAGGACCTGCTGAATCTACTCCCTCTTCATCTACTCAAGTATATAAGAAGAAACTCAAAGAGGTAAAGAAGGAGCCTGCAAAGAATGACCTTCCAAGAAAACAGGTAGAGTTGCCTATAGGGCCAGAGAACATCATTGTTCTCAGTGAAAGTGAAGAAAGTGAGATGCCAACTCCTGCAAATGTTCCTGAAAATCCATCAGATAAGGACAAGGAAGTCCAGAGCACTGAACTTCCAGGTGCTACCGATTCTTCTACCGCTATTGCCTCCAGTGCTCTACTCACATCTCAGCTTGAGTCAACAGCTGCGCATATCCTAAGTGTCATGAGCTCCCTGTCTCTTGGTCCCCTTGCTTCTCCTGCAGATTCTTCTTCCTCTTTTACTTGGGTGCAACCTTTGGTTGACAAAAGGAAGAGAAAATCCTCCTCTCAAAGCTTGGGACCAAATTTCGATGCTGTTGCAGCCTTGTTGGGCACCACTCCTTCTCGTGCCAAGAAAGCCATAACTACTTCCAGAATAGTGTCTAATGCCCAAGGTCAGCAATTCTTGGAGATTGCTAATGCCTACAGTAGACAAATCAGAATCAGACTTGCTGGCATCTAACTTGGAGCTTTCAAGAATCCCTATGGGAGAATCTACTCCTGAAGGTGAAATTCACAACCTCCAGGAAACAGTCACAAGAGTCATTGGAAGGGTAGAGAAAGGGCAGCAAACTATTGAACAGTTGGAAGAACAAGCCCAGATTCTCATAGGTTTCATCAAGTCTCTTTTATCTAAGGATAAAGTCTTGGACCCTACCCCATTGACTACTCTTCCACCTCCTATAACTCTAAGCCAAGATGAAGTGCAAAGTATCAAAGATATGCACAAGTATTCTGTCTATGGCAGAGCTATTGAAGCCATGGTGGATGACATGCTTGTTGCTGGATTAAACTTCATCGATGAAGCTTTCAAACTCCACGAAAAGGTGAGTAATGTGCAACTGAAGCTCTCCTCCACTATCAATACCATGGATAAAGAACTAAAAATATGGAGCAGTTGTATAGTAGACCTTCGTCTTATGGGACAGACAGATGAGAACATCTTACTGGCGAATAAGATTTTCGATGATGCTAAGGACAATCTATCAAAATCCTGGGTCTACAGCGTGGAGTGGAAGATCAGAGTTTTGGAGGAAGCTTTGGGAGAAATGAAGAACAGCTGGCAGAAGGGAGAAGCTTTCAAGACACTGGCTGTTGCTGCTTTCAAGGATATACATTGTCATCTTCAGGATGAAAACTCTGGTGTTTTCCTGTCCTTGCAAGAAATCAAAGCTGAGTTCAGAGCTTTTGTCAAAGATAATCTATTCAAGGAAAGCTCCATCTCTAAGGAAAAGATGAAGGAAATTTGTTCTCTTCAATCTGCCATTGAAGAAGCAAATAAAGATTATCATACTCACGTCGAGTTTGATAAAGAGATGGAGAAGTGTCTGGGATTTTGGACTCAGTCTGTAGCCAACACGTCAGTTCCACGTGGCAAAGACATAGCTGAGGCATTGAAGAAATTCAGGCAGCGGATTCTGAAGACAGTGGGTCCCTCCCAGTAGCTGGCCACCTGTCTCCTTCTCCTTTCTTTTCTCTTCTTCCCATTCTTTTCGTATTCTTTGTAATTAGTTAAGGTATTGCAATTGGCGATCCTTAACTATTCTTTAGTTAAAAGAAACGGTTACGAAGAGTAATTGACTTGTAAGCTATATAATGGCCTTCCCACGCCATTTTGCAAAAAGGAGGAAGAACTTGGATATTTGCTGAAAGTGTAAATAGATCTTAAAGAAATCAATACAAAAGGGCTTTCTATTCTTTGTCTATCTAATTCTTGTTATCTCTATGTTTTCCTTTAATATTGTGAAGATCATTTTGTTCCTAACTCGTTAGTCTCTCTGATTGCATACTGTTCAGTTTTGCAAATACAGTGATCTTGTATAACCAAGAAGGAACTTTGTGTCCTTGATTAATAAATCTGAATAAGGTTATTTATGGAACTTTGTGTCTTTAAATTTAATCTCATTCAGCCAACGCAAATGATCTTGTCTTAAATTCTTTGAAGCTTCGCATACACGAAGAATTATTCTGCTATCTATAATTCTGAATGTTGCTATTCTGCTCATCTTCTTATTCCCTTTCCTCAGTCCTTGTGTAATTGATGATCCTTGCGGAGAACATTTTCGTAATATCCAAGTTTGACCATAAAACAATGTTCTATACATTTGTAAATAAGTTTGTTTCTGAATAAGGGAACCTCTCCCATTAAAGAGGAGGGACTTCTTGTCCCCTGACTGTTGCTCTTCTAAAAAGTCCTATTTGACGACCAACACGTTCTTGCTTCTTCAACATGTCGAACAGACATAGAGCAGTGGAATCAACAGATTGTGGGTGGATGTGCATGGGAATTTATGGCTGGTAGCTGAGCTCTAAATCAATTTTATTACTTACTTCTTCCTTCTCTCTCAGCTGCATCTATAAAGGAAGGAGTTAGGTTCATCGTAAAGGGTTGGACAGTTTTGTTTTGCACCCTCCCTACTTCCCTTATCTACAAGAGAATTTGTGGAGCTTTTGAACCTCCCATTTGAGTTCTAATACAAAGTTTTTCCTCTTAGCTACTGTAGTGTATTGTATCAAATTTGGAGAAATAATATATTACTATGGATGATTCCCAACCCTTTCATGTGTTCATTGTTGTCTTCTAATCTCTCACTATAGTTTATTTATATGTGCATGGTAGTTATATTGCATTTCTATGGTCTATGTTTGTTGGTTGGATATTTTTTCAAACCAAAATATGAGGTTCAACCACAATACATGGGATTAAATCCCTCCTCAAAGACAGGTGAGACTGCCTGTTTATTGCTTATCTAAAACACGGTAAACAATATATACAGTATTCACACTAATCTAACCATTGGGGGTTGGAATGAAATCCCGAAATCCACATTCACAGATTCAAGGGTATTTCTTTCTTAAATGAACTGGATTAGAAACTGTTACAATGAAAGAAGCACAATAGAAAAGAAATGGGAGAAACGTATTTTCTTTCGAGTAAACGAAGAGCACGAAATAATCATACGAGTTTTAGATCACAAATATAATGTCCGAAATAATCAGAAACACTAAGATGCTATGCAAAGAATAGCTTAAGATCATGAACATAAGAACACTGTCTTAAGTAAGATATATTCCACAACACAAAGTCTGTAAAATGATATCAATTCCTATTCTTCAAAATGATTGAATGAAAACACAAAGTTTTTCTTCCTTTCCAATAGCCCCTAAATATTCCAAAAAATCTCGACCCTTTTGAATGCACAGGCATCCCTTATTTATAACAAAAGGAACTAGAGATAAAATAGGGCAGATCCTAAAAAGTAGCATGTTAACTAGAGTTCAGTTTTGCATGATTCTCACACAGGAGATCAAGTCAAAGTATGAATCAAAAATATGACAAAACGGAAATAAAAAAGACATGTCAATCTAAAAATAGAAATGACATGGGACGTTGGGACTTAATCCAAATCATCATCTTTTTCTCCTTCCTCTTTTTCTTCCTCCTGCTGAGACTGTTTGCTCTGAAATTCCTGGAACTTTCGAATTATGCCTTGCATTTCGTTCTCATCAGGTGCAGTGGAATGATCATTCCAAATTTCGCAAGTTTCATGAACATCGCTGGCAGTGCCGGGAAGCTTTTTCAATCCTTTGCTGAGTTTTCTTAAGGCCTCCAAAGAATGCTCAATCTTTACCAACCGGTCCATCTTTTCAAGATCAAATCCGAGCATTGATTCATGCTGAACAGACTCTTGGAATTGTTTGAAGAGATCATCCGCTGATAGTACACCTAAATTTCCTACTGACACCTTTGAACAAATCTTCAGAAACTCTTCTTCTAAATCACTTTTCCCATCAATCAGTTTATCCCTTGATTCTCTCAACTTAGCGCAGGCTTCGTTGAGAATCTTCACCCTAAATCTGATGGCCTTGGTCAGCTGGAAATGCTTATCCGTATGAGGGAGAATACCTTCTTCGACCAAGAGATGTGCTAGTATTTGCTTTAACACTTGGAGAGCTTCATAAGTCAAATCAAGCTGTCCAATTTCTTGAGAAATCTCCTCATCCATCTTTTCTCCATCTTTCTGAATGTCTCCCACAGATTGATGAAATTTCACAACGCTTTGTATTACTTCCTTCCCCTGTTGGACCAACCTTCGGACCCATTCATCAACCACCCTTCCTTGTTTAGCAATCTTCTCAATTGCAGGCACTGATGAGAAATCGAATCCGACAGGAACAGAAGAAGGTGGTATGGATTCAAGGGGTTTTGAGAATTTAAGCAAAACCTCTGTCAACTGCTCCACTTTTCTCTTAAGTTCATCTCTGCTGTCCTTTGTTTCTTTCAACTTTTTGGCACAGGACGTCTATGGAATCCTTTGCATCTTGTTGCACCCCTTCTGCTGTTACTTTCCCTAGAGCCACCCTGGTTACCTGATAATCAGCAGCTGTTATATCCTCTCTAGTTTTGTCAGCTGAGGGAGTGGCAATCTCTGCGAACTTATCTCCTGAAGCATCTACCAAAACCCTTGAAACTGTTTTGGGTTTCTTGGCTGATTTCGCAGTAGAAGCCTTGAGTGAGCTGAAATCAAAGGCTGGTAGGGGTACAATCACTTTCCTCTTCCTCGGAGTTTGCTCGAGTAGCCATTGTGGCGTATCAGAGGAAATTTCCAATGTTGTAGTAACTGGTATTCTACTCTCAAGGGGAGAAGATTCTACTATTGGAGGGGGAACAGTAGTCAACGTGGTAGTAGATGCAACAAAGAGAGGTACAGGTTGGGGCGTGCTGGTGATCACTTGGGTTCCAGCAGAGAGGGGTGAGAGTCCAGAGAAAATACCGGCCATACCTGAAGAAGTGGATGGGGAAAGAGGAGGTTGGAGTGGTTGTTGAGGGGGAGGCACAGATTCAGTTTCCAAAGCCTGGGATGCAAGAGACAAAGTTTCTTCAGTTTGATAATCAACAAATGATGAAGTCAAGAGCTGGCTTCCTCCTTCTTCCAAATTAATTTCTCCTATTTCTGGTGGTGTTGGTGATTCTGGCACATTCACCGTTTCTACAGGAGAGAGAATTGAAGATATTTCTCTTTCTTTCCTCTTTTTGACAATCTTGACCTTTATAGGCGCCTTAGAAGACTTTCTATCCTTTTCCTTTTTGGAGGGCCTGTCATCAGCAATCCGGCACTATGATAATTCTTCACCGGGAACTCCTCGTGCTATGATTATTTACTAATGCACAAGCGTTTAGTTAAGTGGACGTAATCTGGAAAGAAAACAACAAGATCTGGAAGCAAAACAACAACCGAACACAAGAATACCATTGACTATGATAAGACAGAATGACGAAAAATCTGAAATATCAAAATAAATTATAATATTAACATGAAACTGTTACAATCTCACCCATGAGATACTTCAACAAGACTATGGGAGAAACTTTACAATTACACCTCTTGATGGCTTCTTCAACACACCTTTAACTGATGGCTTCCTTCGCACACTTCCTACAATATTTCTCACTACTTCTTTCTATGCTAAATGAGGGGGGTGGCCTCTCTATTTATAGAACTTCCAGGCTTATCCATCCTATCTCTAAGATAGGATAAGAAATCCACTCTGACGAATCATATTCCATACCTTAACTCTTATCTGTACATGTAAGCTTATCTGTTAAGATAAGATAAACCTTATCATTTTACATGGGTTCCACATTTTTAGACTTTTTACAAATAAAATACACAAAATATTTATGACCTCACTCCTTGTCCTTATTACCAATATAATATTTCTAATTCCTAATCATGTAGACCCTACTTCTCTAATTACCCAAACTTTGACATTTTAACATTACCGGACCACTTACGACAAATATTTACTTTTTACAACATTCCTATTGTACTTTGACTGTTACCGTACTCCACATTATTGGCGGCACCGTACTGACGGCGCCGTTATCTTCTATCGGACGCTACTACTAATTACACTTAACAACATCCTATTCCTAATACATACATTAATGAAATAGAAATTATGGAGGAAAATTTTAGTGTCGACATCTTCCCCCTTCCTAGCTTCTACTCCGTCCTCGGAGTAGACTATTCTGGTGCTTGGAAAATCTTCAACTTGTCGTGGTTGACCCATTTCGTAATGGGAGTGCCATCCAATTCCTCCAGTCGGTACGTACCATTTTCATGCACAGCTGCTATTTTGTAGGGCCCCATCCATTTTGGAAGAAATTTTCTCTGTCTTCTTTTTTTGTATCTGGAATCATATACTAGGACCAAGTCATTCACATGAAATGGAGACCATCGGATCTTTTGATCAAAGTATTCCTTCTGCTTCATTTTCTTCTTATGGCTTGTATCCTTTGCTATTTCCCTCATTTCCTCTAGCAAATGAAGATGTACCAACCTTTCTTTTACTGAATCACTTTCATCCATCCTTTCATTTTTCATAACTCTCACAGTGGGAATATCAAACTCAATAGGAAGAACTGGATCAATGCCATAGGCCAACTGAAATGGGGAGTATCCTGTTGCTGACTTTGATGTTGCCCTATATGCCCACAATGCTGCATGAATCCTTTTATCCCATTTATGTACCTGCAAGGCTGCATCTTTTGCTAGAATTTGACACAGCACAAAATTTGTTCGTTCCACCTGTCCATTTGTGCTTGGCTTGTATGTTGTTGCCTTCCTGTGCTTGATAGAAAACTTATTGACTAGGGCTTCTACCACCTCATTAATGAAGTGGCTTCCTTGATCTGTTACAATTTCTAATGGACAACCAAATCTGGTGACAATGCGTTCATATATGAACCTTGCCACTTCATCCATGGAAGCTGTTTTCAATGGCCTAGCTTCAACCCACTTGGTTAAATAATCTGTGGCAACTACAATATACTTATTTTGACGTGATGTAGTTGGAAGTGGACCTACAATGTCTATTCCCCATTTTTCAAAGGGACCAAGGGGAAGAATAGGACATAATGGAGCTGATGAAGTCTTACGGTTACCATGTGTTTGACAAATATCACATGTCTTACAATAATTATAACAATCTTTAAAAAGAGTGGGCCAGTGATAACCTGCATCCAAGATCCTTCTTGCTGTAAGTTGTCCAGAGAAGTGCCCTCCACATGTACCATTGTGGAATTCTTCTAGCAGCTCCTTTCCTTGATCACGTCCAACTGCCCTCTTGTACTGTCCATCAGGTCCTATTCGAAATAATGCTCCATGCAGAATAGAATATGGACGACTGGCTTGAGTAATCTTTCTCTTAGTCTTTGCATTGGCACCATCAGGAAACTTGAATTCATTCAGATAATTCCAAATATCTATGTATTCACTAGGGATTGTGTCAAGGGAGAACAATGCTGCATCGGGAAAATCATCATCATCACAAGATGATCCTAAACCATCATAGGCTCGAGAGAGTGCATCTGCATTGACATGCTTCTTTCCTGGCCTATCTATAATATCAAATTCAAATTCTTGTAGCAAAATTATCCATCTTGCTATCCTCCCTGATGGGTTAGGCTTATTGACAATATATTTCAGAGCCTGATGATCCGTTACAACTATAAATTTCTGCCCTAGCAAGTAATTTCTAAACTTCTTTACAGCAAAAATGATAGCCAGAGCCTCTTTTTCAGTTACAGTATAGTTTACCTCAGCACTGCTCATTTGTCTGCTCCCAAAGTAAATTGGATGTTCATTCCCATTTTCATCCTTTTGGCTCAAAGTACTACCTAGTGCTGCATCTGAGGCATCAGTGTACACAATGAATGGCTTGCTCCAATCTGGATTCTTCAAAACAGGTGAAGACACCAGGGCTTCCTTCAGTTGTCCAAAAGCTTCATGCGCCTTGTTTCCTGGTTCATAAGCAACATCCTTCTTCAAGAACTGGGTTAGTGGCTGTGCAATCTTTGAGAAATTCTTGATGAACCTTCTATAGTAACCCACATGGCCTAAAAATGATCTCAACTTACTTCTATTTATAGGAAATGGTAAATCTTTGATTTTTGAAACTTTATCAGGATCAGTACCAATACCATCTCTGGATACAACATGCCCTAACAAAACGCCTTTAGAACATCCAAAGACACACTTTGTAGGGTTTAGTGAGGCTTGTGCTTCATCTAACCTTTGAAATGCTGTCTCCATCTGGTGCAGGTGGTCCAACTTGCTCCCATAGATGCAAAAATCATCCAGAAATACTCTGATGAAGGTCCCAATGTAGGGTTCGAACACCCTATTCATCAAACGCTGGAATGTTGCTGGAGCATTACACAACCCAAAAGGCATAACTCTATAAGCAAACGTTCCCCAAGGAGTGGTGAACGTGGTCTTCAGCTGATCTTTCTCTGCTATACGAACTTGGTTGTAGCCGCTATATCCATCAGCAAAACTATAGCACTCCTGGCCAGCTACTTCGTCCAAGATCTGATCTGAAAATGGAAGAGGGTAATGATCCTTCTTTGTTGCCTTATTGAGCTTCCTGTAATCAACACAAATGCGTAGCTTCCCATTCTTTTTTATTGAGATCACAATGGGAGAAACCCATTCTGAATTCTCCACAGCAAATATGAATCCTGCATCAAGCAACTTATCTATTTCTTCTTTTACAGTCTTGGAAAAATTAGGATTCATTCTATATGGCATTTGCTTTATGGGCTTAGCACCATCTACCAGCTCAATACAATGTTCTACCCAACTTACTTGACGGAGTTCCTTGTAATCAAAAGTGAATAGGTGTATGTACCTTCGAAAGAGCTGGAGGTAGGATTCCTTCTCACTCTCCATCACAGCATCACCAATCTTTATTTGTTGGAGACGATCATCAACTTCTTCTTCAGATAATTTTATGGGGTCATGAGTTGGTGTGACTGGCAGGATATCCATGACTGAAACATCCACCTCACTTTCTTCATCTTCAGTGTCCACTTCACTGGTACTAGAGTAATCAGAGGATGTCCAATCATCAGTTTCATCACTTGAATCCACAGGTTCTACTTTATGATGTCGAGGGATCACGTTTATCTTCACCCTCTCTCTACCACGTCCAAGTGTCATGAAACCTTCATTCCAGTAGTTTCTTGCATGAACTCTCCTTAGCCATGGTCTTCCCAGCAGCATTGGGTACGCAACAGTACCATTTTTCATCACCTGAAAGTCTACCACACATACAACACCCATAACAGATATTGCCACATTTGAAATTACACCTTCTGGTTTAGTTTTTCCCTTATTTAATGACCTTAACATAAGTGTTGAAGGGCGATCAATTTTTAAACCCAACAT
Source organism: Taxus chinensis (assembly GCA_019776745.2). NCBI lineage: Eukaryota > Viridiplantae > Streptophyta > Pinopsida > Cupressales > Taxaceae > Taxus > Taxus chinensis. Next base: position 645,143,020 of record CM034151.1, read on the forward strand.
ATTCATTACAGACTCGGTCATTACATTAACTGCAGCACCTCCATCAACTAAGACATCATGAATTGAAATACCATTACATAATACCTCAGCTTGTGGAGCATAGGGATCTGCCTCTGCCTCCAAAACAGGGACCTCAACCTCCTTCCTTCTTCGAGCATTGAGTCCACCTCGCAACTCCCGCCTCTTCTCAGAAGACATAGCCAAGAGTTGACCATATGTAATATTTGCAGGCCTTTTGGACAGATCTTCCAAGATGGAGTATGGTCCTTGCCCCTGTGAAATCAGAAAATCCTGCACACCCAACTTTCTTCTCCTATGTTTCTTACTAGTTTCTTCTTTCATCTTCTTAGGATCATTTCCATCTTGATTATCTTTTTCTTTCTTTCTTTTTGTTACAAACACATCTACTTCATTATTTCTGCTCTTATCTACTACATCAAAAGAATTCACAGGTGCTTTTCCTTTATCATTATCTCCCTTACCAGATGTAGAAGCTCTATCTGGACAATTATACTTATAATGACCCTTTTTATAACAACCATAACAAACAACTTCAGAAATATTTCTCTTTGGACCTCTATCTCCTCCCTGAGAACTAAATTCCTTTCCTTGAAGAAGATTAATAGTTAACTGACCCATCTTTTTGAGCAGATCTTCATACTCAGTAGATGTATTAGGAGAAATATTTGTGCTCACCGGGAGTGGTTGTGGATTCAGGACCAAAGGTGCTGGTGTAGGCTCTACTTTAGCAACAATTTCTTTGGGCTCCTCTTCCATGCTTTCTTCTTGCCTTCTTGCAATCTCCTTTGCTTGTTCAATGGTAGCTGGGCGGTCATACTTCACTCGTTGTCTGATCTCTGGCTTCATCCCAAGAATGAAGTGCTTACAGAGGAGATTATCCACGCCATTCATCAACCCATCCGCTAGTCCTTCCTTCCGGATCTGGGCATCGAGCTTCCTCCTTAGCTCTAGAACACGAGCATGATAATCCCTTATCTTCTCCTTCTCTCCTTGGGATAGCTTTGTGATCTCGATCATGAGATCTGCATATTTCTGTTGTTCACCAAATTCTTCAAGAAAACTTTCAGTTAATAAATCCCATGAATTTTTCACATTATCACCTAGTGTTTCAAACCACCTAAGTGCTGAACCATCCAAAAAGGTAGGAAAAAATTCAGTCCATTGTTCCCTTCTTATAAGGCCATTACAAATACAAGATCGTTTAAACTCTTGAATGAAAGAAGAAGCATCTTCATTAGATTGAGCTGAAAAAACAGGAATCTTTCCCATTTTCAAAAGTAACCACCGTGAAATACCAACCCACAAGTACAATTAACAAGACTTATGTGCACAAATAATTGGAATCACTATACTAGAAAGTGACTTTACACCTTTCTACAGTAAAATAGAAATGACCACGGTAAACTATGGTAAAACTTGACTTACTACGGTAAAAACTGACTTTACTGTGGTAAACACTATTCACGGTAAAAAGTGAAGTTACTGCGGTAAATACTATTCACGGTAAAAAGTGACTTTACTGCGGTAATTACTATTCCCAGCAAAAAGGACTTTACCAGGGTAACTACTATTCATGGCAAAAATGACTTTAACATGGTAACTACTATTCACGGTAAAAATGACTTTACCATGGTAACTACTATGCACAGTAAAAACAAGGTTACCCTCCAATTAATTTTTGCCTAAGTGGGAATATCTCTCCAGAAAATCCACCAACGAGGAATGGTCCCGGCAACGGAACCAAAATGTCATCACCAATCCGGCACTATGATAATTCTTCACCGGGAACTCCTCGTGCTATGATTATTTACTAATGCACAGCCTTTAGTTTGGTGGATGTAATCTGGAAACAAAACAACAACCGAACACAAGAATACCATTGACTATGATAAGACAGAATGACGAAAAATCTGAAATATCAAAATAAATTATAATATTAACATGAAACTGTTACAATCTCACCCATGAGATACTTCAACAAGACTATGGGAGAAACTTTACAATTACACCTCTTGATGGCTTCTTCAACACACCTTTAACTGATGGCTTCCTTCGCACACTTCCTACAATATTTCTCACTACTTCTTTCTATGCTAAATGAGGGGGGTGGCCTCTCTATTTATAGAACTTCCAGGCTTATCCATCCTATCTCTAAGATAGGATAAGAAATCCACTCTGACGAATCATATTCCATACCTTAACTCTTATCTGTACATGTAAGCTTATCTGTTAAGATAAGATAAACCTTATCATTTTACATGGGTTCCACATTTTTAGAATTTTTACAAATAAAATACACAAAATATTTATTACAACATTCCTATTGTACTTTGACTGTTACCGTACTCCACATTATTGGCGGCACCGTACTGACGGCGCCGTTATCTTCTATCGGACGCTACTACTAATTACACTTAACAACATCCTATTCCTAATACATATATTAATGAAATGGAAATTTTGGAGGAAAATTTTAGTGTCGACAGGCCCCGCCTCCGAAGCAGCCAACTTTGGAAACTTGTCATCTTTAAAATTCATTCCCCAAGAGGAGAGCCATTTTTTGGTGTGAGCAAGAATGAGAGCTGACCTATCTGTAATAGAGGCTTTTTCGCTGGCTGACCAATCAATAGGTGGGAAAACGTATTGATCTTCATTAAGCCTGTCATAGGACATATCCAACACACTTTCATTGTCAGTCGTGCCATCTGGAAAATCAGAAAGCTCCAGCGTCTGAATCTCATCAATAGTCAACCTACTATTATCTTTTCTGCGAACCGCAACTTCGTTACGCAAATCAACCCATATATCCTCAATGTCAGGCCTGTGCAGATGTTGGGCTCCATAGGCTCTAAGCACTCCTCGGATGTCAAAACCATCCCGAGACTTCATATGCTTTTTCAATTTTTCCTGAAGTTCGCATTCAACATTTTTGGCCTTTGCTACTGTCGAGCAAGTATATCTTCCGATAGAAATTGGGAAGGATACAGCTGCCTTATGCTTGCTTTGTTGGAGTTTGTGAAAATCCAACAGCTGTCTGACCAATTCTATCAATATCAATCTATCCCCTGGATAGCGAGGCAGACGGAAAGGCTCTCCCGAGTACATGAATGTTCGAAGATATGTAAACTTCTTGAATTGCAAGAAGATACACCCCCATTTGGATACTTCAGTCCAAGCCTCGTCTGAGACTCTTGTCTTTCTTAACCCTGGGTTCAGCCGGCAGATATTCTCGTAGAAGAAGGCATCATTTACCCTTCTAAAATGTTCTTTGGACCCCTTCTTTGTTATTTGAGGGAAATATTTATAAACTGGGTTTGTCGTTCTGCTTCCCTTAGTATCCAGCCCGGGATAGTTCCTCATCTCGGCTGCTGCGTAAGCCACATATGAAAACATATAAAACTTTCCAGTCGATAAGACCGTCGTCATCTGAGAATCAATTTCATTGCTGATAAGGGTCCCCCAGTCAATCCCTTGCTGATTCTTCTTGATGGTGACCATAAACTGATACATCCATCCATGAAATACATTTGATTCAGGCAAGCCAAAAACCCGGCTCAGCAGGGTGATAATATCATTGATTTCTTGTATGAAATCACATCTGGGGATAGTCCTTGGAAATCTAGATACTGCTGGTTTAGCCTTGACCAGGAACTTCTTGTTGACATCCTTAATGCAGTCTTCCTGATTACTATCCCAGGCCTTCTGAGCCGACTTGATGTTCAGGTCCCCATACTCTTCGAAATTAGGTAGTTTTAGAAGATCATCAAAATATGCTCCATCTAGCCTGATCACTACCTCACCAGCCTGGCTCTTCACAGAACGAGAAGCCGAGTCATAACTAGATGCACAAGCCAAAACAAATTCTGGACATTGGGCGGACACGGGAAAGCCTGCTGCAAGGGGCAAGCCACTGTTAGCTAAAGCTGTCATCCATGGGGTTTGAGAGGAACTCTTCACCCTATTCCAGAAGTCATCCATATCTATATTGCCAAGTTCAGTGTCCCTGATATCATAATTGCAATCAATATATGATGGAGATTCTGGCTTCTTGAATTTGTACTTCATCCTGCTAGATTTCTCGGCCTTCTCCTGAGATGGACCAGGGTCCGACATGAAGAATGTTGGAGGGAGAAAGGCTTGAAACTCAGGAGATGTTATCCACACTGAAAATCCCGATCGACTGAATATGCTGGAAGAATAGAAGAGTCCGACACGCTGAGGAGGATGTCGGAAAACCCTGAGAACCCGACAAGTTTGATATGTCGGAACTTTGGCAAAGCCCGACACTTGCGTTGATGACGGGAACTCGGAGATACCCGGCACTTGCTTTTGATGTCGGAACTTTGAGAAACCCCGACACTTCAAACTTCCAATATACTTCGGGCCTTTGACTCTGCAAAACAATCTTCAAAACCCGAGAAGCAAAAACAGGGTTTTTCTTTGAATTCCAAATATACAATCTCCTTTTGTTATTCATGCATCATGCATATAATTGAAAACTTCAAGAGAATAGAACCAAGTGATAGTTCAGAAGAGATAAACCCTAAAAACCTAAAACCCTTTCCAAAGCAACACAGAAAGAAGAAGGAAAGAAAACCTTCAACACCCGGCAAGAAATTGGGAATAAAATACGCTCAATCGATCCATAAAAACCAAGAATAAAGAAGGGAAAGAAAAATACCTTCAATTCGAGAAATGTAAGATCGAAAACAGACGATCCAATCGAGCAAGGTGAGTTTTCGGGTTTTGAAAACGGAAGAGCACGCACAAAAATTCCACGAATTAAAAATACGAATGGTAAGAATGACGTGGAAATCCACGTATTTATAAGAAAATTGGTAATTAATACACTTCAGCTCGGCACGTGCCAACTCACCGACCACTCGGCATGAATGCCATGTCAGCATGTTTGGGAGGTCCGAAAACCCGACACGAGGGGACTTAGTGCAATTCGGGTTTCGGGTTTCGGAAAACATGATGCATAAAGCATGAGGTGCTTAGATGCTACATAGCCCCGAAAACCCGATACAAAGGATTAAGCAGACTTCGGGAATCGGAAAACATGGGGCATAAAACATGTTTTGGATTATGGATGTTCCGATGCGCCGGGGGTCCGAAAACCCGATTTTCTCAATACAAGGCGGGTTTCGGGTTTCGGAAGACAGTCGACATAAAGCATGTTAAAACTCATGTCGAGCTGTTGGTAAAACCTGAAAACCCGATTTTCTTAAAAAGAGGCCATAATGCAAAATCAACTTCGAAAATTTCGTAGGGGTTATCCGATCGTTTTGTCGTGAACTCAAAACGGGGATAACAGCTGGCTCCAGTTGGGGACTTTCTTTGTAATACCAAAGGAAGAGAACTCAGAATCTCTGGTCTTATTCATTGGGCTACGGAGAAAAGAAGAAAACCAAAACAAAACAAAACGAAGAAAGAAAGAAAGAAAACCAAAAGCAAACACACAACAAAAAGCAAAATATGTACAATGCAAGAGAGCATCTTACATTAATGGTGGAACAGCTTTAGATGTTGTCCACTGAAAGGAAAAGGGAGTAACCCTCCATCCAGATATGATAGAAGGAAACTATTTTCACCATTCAACTCGTGGATCTTGAAAGGTCCTTTCCATAAAGAATCAAACTTTCCATGCATTCCTTTCTGTTCTCTCCTTTTATCCCAAAGCAACACCAGGTCTCCAATCTGGAAGTTGCGCTGCTTTGATTTTTTATCAAAAATATTCTTCACCCTGCTCTGATGATCTGATATACGATCAACCACCTTGATTCGCTCTTCTTCTAGCCTGGTTAGGTACATAACCCTCTTCTCGATAGAATTCTGAAAAGCTACATCTTCAACCGCTTTTGCCAACTGCAAGGCCGGCAATTCTACTGAGATAGGAATTTCAGCATCAATCCCGTATAGCAATTGGAAAGGAGACATCCCTATGGCTCACTTTGGAGTGATCCGATCAGCCCACAACGCATCATACAATGCTTTGTGCCATGTCCTTTGATTTTCATCCACTAGTTTCCTGATTATGGTAACCAGGTTCTTGTTGTTGGATTCAGCTTGCCCATTACCCTGGGGATAATAATCAGATGAGTGAGCCAGAGTGATGCCAAATCCATAGCAAAACTCAGTTAACTCATGTGATGAGAAATTAGAAGCATTATCAGCTACAATCTTATGAGGCACACTGAATCTGACGATTATATTTTCTTTCAGGAACTTGCAAACAGCTTCAGAAGTTGCTTGCTTGATTGGTACAGCTTCTACCCACTTGGTAAAATAATCTGTAGCGGTCAGCACATAGTTGTGTCCGGCACTGGAAGCAGGATTCAATGTTCCGATAAAATCAATCCCCCATTGGCGAAAAGGTTCTTCAATCACTACAGGTTTCAGAGGAAGAGCTGCTAGCTTGGGACGACCAACAAAATGTTGACAAGCTTCACATTTAGACACCCATTCTGCTGAATCCCGGAAAAGAGTAGGCCAATAATACCTAGCCCGTAGGATCTTATACGCTGTTACAGAGGACGAAAAATTTCCTCCGCATGCTAGGCTATGAAAGGATTCTAATAACTTTTCCTGTTTTGATTTATCAACACAACGCAGGAAAACACCATCTATACCTCTCTTGTATATTGCATTATTCCACAAAAGGTATTTTGCAGATCTCAACTTGACGGTCCTCTTCTCTTTTTGATTTAAATGCGGAGGGCATTCACCATAAGTTAGGAAGAAAGCAATGTCCGTGTACCATTCATCGGTCGTACTCACGAATAGCACCATAGGCAGCTCTGAAGAGGTATCTTGAGTCTCTTCATACTCTGCTTCGGCATGATTTTCTGCAATTAATTGGCACAGGCCCCTTCCTCGTACCAACTTGGTAGGCCTGATGTCTAAATCGTACTCCTAAACTTTAGCTATCCAGGTACCTCGTTGACTTCCCAGCTCTTGTTGAGTCAGAATGGATTTAACAGCAGTATCAGGAACGAGAACGTGAGTATGGGAATTCAGCACATAGTACCTGAAATGCTTCACCGCTCGCACCACCGCATAAGCATGTTTTTCAATCTGCGACATCTTCAATTCATGCTCCTTCAATGGACAGCTCATGAATGCGATGGGAGCTTCAATGCCTTCCCCATTTTCCTGCATCAGGATGGCTGACACTGTGTGAGCAGAAGCATAGCTATACATGATGAAATCTTTCTTGAAGTCTGGACATACTAAGATAGGAGCGGAAGCAACTGCCCTTTTGATTTCTTCAAATGAAAGCTTCCCTTCTGCACTCCATCTGAATGGGACTTTGCCTTTCATCATTCCAAGGATATCCTTGGTTTTGTCAGCGAAATCAGGTACAAATCTTCTCAAAAAATTAACCTTTCCAAAGAAAGAATGAACTCCTGTTTTACTTGTGGGCAAGGTAAGGCTCTGAATAGCCTTTACCCTTTCCGGGTCAATTTTAGTTCCTTCCTTAGTCACAATATGACCCAGCAATTTTCCTTCGGTTACCCCGAACATGGACTTCTTAGGATTCAATGAAATCCCGTGACGTTTGCATCTCAAAAGTACTTGTTCTAAATGACCATAATGATCACCCCGTTTTTTAGAGAAAACGGTCAAGTCATCTAAATACACAACTATGACCTTGCCCATCAGATCTCTGAATGCCAAGTCCATAGCTCTCTGAAAAGTGGCTCCGGCGTTGATCAAGCCGAAAGGCATCCTTCTATAAGCAAAGGTACCCCATGGGGTCGTGAAGGCCGTCTTGTGTTGATCCTCTGTGGTTACCTCGACTTGATTATACCCTAAGAATCCGTCGAGCATGGATAACATTTCTGACCCAGTAACAGTTTGTAATACCTGGTCCATGATAGGCAAGGGATAGTTATCCTTCAGCGAGGACTGATTCAAGTTTCGGAAGTCAACACAGATCCGAATCTCGCCATTCTTCTTCCTGACAGGAACAATGTTAGCAATCCAAGTGGAGTGATGGATTGGGAAAATAATTCTAGCATCTAACATCTTCTGAATTTCTGCCAGTATAGTTCCTGAGATCTTGGGATTGTAATGTCTTTGCTTTTGTCTATACGGCTTCACATCGGGCTTCAGAGGAATACTGTGCTGAACATCTTTGGGCTTGAAGGATTTCAAATCTGCATAAGACCAGGCCAACACATCGATGTATTTCTTCAAAAGCGAAGTGAATCTTACCTTCTCTTCAGGAGAACAACATTTCCCGATATTCACCATCCGAGGTTGATCAGATGAACCTAGATTGATTTGATCTACTTCAGAGGAAGAAGCTCCTTCAACTTGCCTTTTGTTTTGGATAAAGCGATCATGCTTGTCGAACAGACCCTCCAGGGAAACCAGACCTTTTGGTATCTTGTTTCCTTTCAGCTGGATAAATTCACCATCAACCTCTTGATATGGATCCGAAATAGTTTCACGAAAGGCTGATTCCGAACCTTCAAAATATAGCTCACTGAAATTGTCAGCCTTTTCTAGGAAAGCCAACACCTATTGATCATCGTTAAACACTTGCCAGTGAGTTGCATTATCTGGGACACTGGGATGGTACACAATCTCGATAGAGTATGTGTCTTGCTTGAACTGAGGATGAGGAAGAAGAAGAGATGCAGACACGGCCAAAGAATCAGCCTTGTCATTATAATCTCTTAAAACTGCCTTAATAGAAAATGCATCAAAGCATTCTATACTATCCCAAACTTTGTTCCTGTAATGCCTCAACCGATCGTTTTTTACCTGATATATACCCCTGACCTGATTAACAATCAGCTCTGCATCCCCCTGAACCTTGAGATTCCTGATTCCCTTCTGTCTGGCCAATTCTAATCCTAATAACAGGGCTTCATATTCGTCCGTGTTGTTAGTATTATCAAATTGCAACTTATAAGCTGATGGGAAAATCTCGGAGCTAGGAGATATGAGAACAACACCAGCCCCTGACCCAGAGGCTGAGCAGCTACCATCAAATTCGAGCATCCAAATAGCATTGGGATCCTCCTCTTCAACATCCACAATGGGTATCTCTGAAGTCATGAAATAATTCCCGAAGCTAGCATCTTCAAAAAGAATCTGAGCCTTAGGATCATCTGATTTGGTCACCAAATACTTTGCCTGCGGTTCAGGATGAAGAACCTGTTGAACCCCTTTGACTGGGATCTTGGCTTTGGTCCAATCCATACTAATCTCTCCTCCGACATCTTTACAGAATCCTCTACCCAAGAGGATACCGTAAGCTGCAGGAATATCGGCAACCAGAATAGTCATTTTCACTCTCTTCTCAGGAAAGGCAACAAATGCAAACTGTGCATCTTTGATTTGACCTATCAAAGGGACTTGTTTAGTTTCCATAGAATAGCACCGTCCATATGACTTAGTCAAAGTAAGTCCAAGGGCATGGGCCACTTTTGCGGGCATAACATTATCAGAGGCCCCTGAGTCGATGATGCAATTGCTGAGTTTAAACCCATTTATAAGTAGAGACAAATAAAATGGTTCAATCTTTCCTGAGGAAGAAGCAGAGGTCAGATTGTTCTGTGGTGGAAGTTGAGTAGGATTTGGAAGGAGACCTTTTGAAGGTGATGGAACGGCTGCTTTACTCCTGATGAACTTGGCCAGCTTTTCAAACTGTTCAGGATTCGACTGAAGGTATTCTGCCTCTGACATTTGAATTTTGGTTCTCTTTGCATGATCAATAATGTCAAAAGCAGTATAAGAAGGAATGATGGTAGGCTCAGTTCTAATTACATGAGCTTGTGCTGGGGCACTGATCTTAGGAGAAGGAGAATAAGGAGCAGCTGCCTTTTTGGTAACCTCTCTTTCAGTTTGTGCCGAAATAGGGGTACCCCTCTTAACTATAGATATGGGAGGATCCTTATTCTTCTCCTTAGTGCTTTCAAGAGGTTTTCTGGGATTCTGAGATTGGGACCGAGTGAAGACAACAAATGATTGACCATCTAGCGCACATTCATCTTCATCGTATTCCAAATACCCAATGCTGGAGTCACCAGCTGACTCATCATAAGACTCATCAGCATATCCTGAAGCTTCGAAAGCCTCGTGAGATTCTTGTTCTTCTGGTTCATCTTCTTCATCAAGTATTTCCACTGCTGCATTGACGGGAGGAGCTTCAATTGCTAGTCTCGGTTGAGCAGGAGTTAACTGTGGCCTATCTCTGACAGGTGCACCATTGTTATTATTGAAATTCTGCCTAGGTATATCCCGATATGGAACATTGTTCACCTGCTGGGACATTTGCTTCTTTAAAGCAATCAAATCATTAGCCATTTTTTGAAACATAGGATCTGTGTTACCTTGAGAAGAACCTTGATTTTTGAGTTTGGGTATGTCTTTCTTGATCCTTCCGGCCAAGATGAGATCATCCTCTATTTCAGTAGCTGTTGACTGAGCAGTAGCCAAATCTGGGATAACCGACCTTCTTAATAAAAAGCTTATATCAGGAGGTTGAGCATTGATGAAAAAGCATTTTTGGTTTTCCAGAGTAGGTACAGCTATTTCTGGAATCTTCGGATCAGCTTGTTGAACTTTGCCATGAATTCCCGCATAGGTTCATGCGATTCCTTCTTCATATGAGTGAGCTGAGCTAACAAAGCATGAGAATCTTCAGCTGGTTTGAAACGTGCTTCGAACTTAGTCCGCATGGTAGCCCAGTTTGGGATGCATGCATTCGGGAGGTGATAAAACCATTCGGCTGCTACACCCTGCAACGTTTCAACGAAGAGTCGGACGGAGACATCTTCATGGGCTACTCCGAGAACACCGCATGCAACAAAGAAAGATGCTATGTGCTCGTCAGGATGCTGCTTCCCATATCCATTGAACTTGGGAATATTTTTACGAGATCCACGTGGTAACTCATTCAATGGAGGAGTCAAGGAAAGAGGACCAATAACTGCACCCCAAGGCACAGGTTGAACCGCCATCCTTCTGAAAAGAGTGCGTACAGGGATCCGAGTATCAGATAAGAGTAGTGCACGACAAGTTGCAGATGCTTCCCCTTCCACAGGGATAAACTGTTGGTTGGATATTTTGTCAAACCAAAATATGAGGTTCAACCACAGTACATGGGATTAAATCCCTCCTCAAAGACAGGTGAGGCTGCCTGTTTATTGCTAATCTAAAACACGGTAAACAATATATACAGTATTCACACTAATCTAACCATTGGGGGTTGGAATGAAATCCCGAAATCCACATTCACAGATTCAAGGGTATTTCTTTCTTAAATGAACTGGATTAGAAACTGTTACAATGAAAGAAGCACAATAGAAAGGAAATGGGAGAAACGTATTTTCTTTCGAGTAAACGCAGAGCACGAAATAATCATACGAGTTTTAGATCACAAATATAATGTCCGAAATAATCAGAAACACTAAGATGCTATGCAAAGAATAGCTTAAGATCATGAACATAAGAACACTGTCTTAAGTAAGATATATTCCACAACACAAAGTCTGTAAAACGATATCAATTCCTATTCTTCAAAATGATTGAATGAAAACACAAAGTTTTTCTTCTTTCCAATAGCCCCTAAATATTCCAAAAAATCTCGACCCTTTTGAATGCACAGGCATCCCTTATTTATAACAAAAGGAACTAGAGATAAAATAGGGCAGATCCTAAAAAGTAGCATGTTAACTAGAGTTCAGTTTTGCATGATTCTCACGCAGGAGATCAAGTCAAAGTATGAATCAAAAATATGACAAAACGGAAATAAAAAAGACATGTCAATCTAAAAATAGAAATGACATGGGACGTTGGGACTTAATCCGAATCATCATCTTTTGCTCCTTCCTCTTTTTCTTCCTCCTGCTGAGACTGTTTGCTCTGAAATTCCTGGAACTTTCGAATTATGCCTTGCATTTCGTTCTCATCAGGTGCAGTGGAATGATCATTCCAAATTTCACAAGTTTCATGAACATCGCTGGCAGTGCCGGGAAGCTTTTTCAATCCTTTGCTGAGTTTTCTTAAGGCCTCCAAAGAATGCTCAATCTTTACCAACCGGTCCATCTTTTCAAGATCAAATCCGAGCATTGATTCATGCTGAACAGACTCTTGGAATTGTTTGAAGAGATCATCCGCTGATAGTACACCTGAATTTCCTACTGACACCTTTGAACAAATCTTCAGCAACTCTTCTTCTAAATCACTTTTCCCATCAATCAGTTTATCCCTTGATTCTCTCAACTTAGCGCAGGCTTCGTTGAGAATCTTCACCCTAAATCTGATGGCCTTGGTCAGCTGGAAATGCTTATCCGTATGAGGGAGAATACCTTCTTCGACCAAGAGATGTGCTGGTATTTGCTTTAACACTTGGAGAGCTTCATAAGTCAAATCAAGCTGTCCAATTTCTTGAGAAATCTCCTCATCCATCTTTTCTCCATCTTTCTGAATGTCTCCCACAGATTGATGAACTTTCACAACGCTTTGTATTACTTCCTTCCCCTGTTGGAGCAACCTTTGGACCCATTCATCAACCACCCTTCCTTGTTTAGCAATCTTCTCAATCGTAGGCACCGATGAGAAATCGAATCCGGCAGAAACAGAAGAAGGTGGTATGGATTCAAGGGGTTTTGAGAGTTTAAGCAAAACCTCTGTCAACTGCTCCACTTTTCTCTTAAGTTCATCTCTGCTGTCCTTTGTTTCTTTCAACTTTTGGCACAGGACGTCTATGGAATCCTTTGCATCTTGTTGCGCCCCTTCTGCTGTTACTTTCCCTAGAGCCACCCTGGTTACCTGATAATCAGCAGCTGTTATATCCTCTCTAGTTTTGTCAGCTGAGGGAGTGGCAATCTCTGCGAACTTATCTCCTGAAGCATCTACCAAAACCCTTGAAACTGTTTTGGGTTTCTTGGCTGATTTCGCAGTAGAAGCCTTGAGTGAGCTGAAATCAAAGGCTGGTAGGGGTACAATCACTTTCCTCTTCCTCGGAGTTTGCTCGAGTAGCCATTGTGGCGTATCAGAGGAAATTTCCAATGTTGTAGTAACTGGTATTCTACTCTCAAGGGGAGAAGATTCTACTATTGGAGGGGGAACAGTAGCCAACGTGGTAGTAGATGCAACAAAGAGAGGTACAGGTTGGGGCGTGCTGGTGATCACTTGGGTTCCAGCAGAGAGGGGTGAGAGTCCAGAGAAAATACCGGCCATACCTGAAGAAGTGGATGGGGAATGAGGAGGTTGGAGTGGTTGTTGAGGGGGAGGCACAGATTCAGTTTCCAAAGCCTGGGATGCAAGAGACAAAGTTTCTTCAGTTTGATAATCAACAAATGATGAAGTCAAGAGCTGGCTTCCTCCTTCTTCCAAATTAATTTCTCCTATTTCTGGTGGTGTTGGTGATTCTGGCACATTCACCGTTTCTACAGGAGAGACAATTGAAGAGATTTCTCTTTCTTTCCTCTTTTTGACAATCTTGACCTTTATAGGCGCCTTAGAAGACTTTCTGTCCTTTTCCTTTTTGGAGGGCCCCGCCTCCGAAGCAGCCAACTTTGGAAACTTGTCATCTTTAAAATTCATTCCCCAAGAGGAGAGCCATTTTTTGGTGCGAGCAAGAATGAGAGCCGACCTATCTGTAATAGAGGCTTTTTCGCTGGCTGACCAATCAATAGGTGGGAAAACGTATTGATCCTCATTAAGCCCATCATAGGACATATCCAACACACTTTCATTGTCAGTCGTGCCATCTGGCAAATCAGAAAGCTCCAGCGTCTGAATCTCATCAATAGTCAACCTACTATTATCTTTTCTGCGAACCGCAACTTCGTTACGCAGATCAACCCATATATCCTCAATGTCAGGCCTGTGCAGATGTTGGGCTCCATAGGCTCTAAGCACTCCTCGGATGTCAAAACCATCCCGAGACTTCATATGCTTTTTCAATTTTTCCTGAAGTTCACATTCAACATTTTTGGCCTTTGCTACTGTCGAGCAAGTATATCTCCCGATAGAAATTGGGAAGGATACAGCTGCCTTATGCTTGCTTTGTTGGAATTTGTGAAAATCCAACAGCTGTCTGACCAATTCTATCAATATCAATCTATCCCCTGGATAGCGAGGCAGACGGAAAGGCTCTCCCGAGTACATGACTGTTCGAAGATATGTAAACTTCTTGAATTGCAAGAAGATACACCCCCATTTGGATACTTCAGTCCAAGCCTCATCTGAGACTCTCGTCTTCCTCAGCTCTGGGTTCAGCCTGCAGATATTCTCATAGAAAAAGGCATCATTTACCCTCCTGAAATGATCTTTTGACCCCTTCTTTGTCAATTGAGGGAAATATTTATAAACTGGGTTTGTCGTTCTGCTTCCCTTAGTATCCAGCCCGGGATAGTTCCTCATCCCGGCTGCTGCGTAAGCCACATATGAAAACATATAAAACTTTCCAGTCGATAAGACCGTCGTCATCTGAGAATCAATTTCATTGCTGATAAGGGTCCCCCAGTCAATCCCTTGCTGATTCTTCTTGATGGTGACCATAAACTGATACATCCATCCATGAAATACATTTGATTCAGGCAAGCCAAAAACCCGGCTCAGCAGGGTGATAATATCATTGATTTCTTGTATGAAATCACATCTGGGGATAGTCCTTGGAAATCTAGATACTGCTGGTTTAGCCTTGACCAGGAACTTCTTGTTGACATCCTTAATGCAGTCTTCCTGATTACTATCCCAGGCCTTCTGAGCCGACTTGATGTTCAGGTCCCCATACTCTTCGAAATTAGGTAGTTTTAGAAGATCATCAAAATATGCTCCATCTAGCCTGATCACTACCTCACCAGCCTGGCTCTTCACGGAACGAGAAGCCGAGTCATAACTAGACGCACAAGCCAAAACAAATTCTGGACATTGGGCGGACATGGGAAAGCCTGCTGCAAGGGGCAAGCCACTGTTAGCTAAAGCTGTCATCCATGGGGTTTGAGAGGAACTCTTCACCCTATTCCAGAAGTCATCCATATCTATATTGCCAAGTTCAGTGTCCCTGATATCATAATTGCAATCAATATATGATGGAGATTCTGGCTTCTTGAATTTGTACTTCATCCTGCTAGATTTCTCGGCCTTCTCCTGAGATGGACCAGGGTCCGACATGAAGAATGTTGGAGGGAGAAAGGCTTGAAACTCAGGAGATGTTATCCACACTGAAAATCCCGATCGACTGAATATGCCGGAAGAATAGAAGAGTCCGACACGCTGAGGAGGATGTCGGAAAACCCTGAGAACCCGACAAGTTTGATATGTCGGAACTTTGGCAAAGCCCGACACTTGCGTTGATGACGGGAACTCGGAGATACCCGGCACTTGCTTTTGATGTCGGACACGGAAGAAACCCCGACACCTGTTTGTGGATGTCGGAACTGGAAGAAAACCCGACACTTCAATATACTTCGGAATTTTGAGAAAGCCCGGCGCGCCAATCCGTCAATACACTTCGGGTCTCCGGCTCTGCAAAACAATCTTCAAAACCCAAGAAGAAAAACAGGGTTTTTCGTTGAATTCCAAAACATGTAATCTCCTTCTTTTTTATTATTCATGTTCCATGCATATAATAGAACTTGGAAGAAACAGCATCAAGGGATAGTCTCAAAAGAGATAAACCCTAAAAACCTAAAACCCTTTCCAAAGCAACACAGAAAGAAGAAGGAAAGAAAACCTTCAACACCCGGCAAGAAATTGGGAATAAAATACGCTCAATCGATCCATAAAAACCAAGAATAAAGAAGGGAAAGAAAAATACCTTCAATTCGAGAAATGTAAGATCGAAAACAGACGATCCAATCGAGCAAGGTGAGTTTTCGGGTTTTGAAAACGGAAGAGCACGCACAAAAATTCCACGAATTAAAAATACGAATGGTAAGAATGACGTGGAAATCCGCGTATTTATAAGAAAATTGGTAATTAATACACTTCAGCTCGGCACGTGCCAACTCACCGACCACTCGGCATGAATGCCATGTCAGCATGTTTGGGAGGTCCGAAAACCCGACACGAGGGGACTTAGTGCAATTCGGGTTTCGGGTTTCGGAAAACATGATGCATAAAGCATGAGGTGCTTAGATGCTACATAGCCCCGAAAACCCGATACAAAGGATTAAGCGGACTTCGGGAATCGGAAAACATGGGGCATAAAACATGTTTTGGATTACGGATGTTCCGATGCGCCGGGGTCCGAAAACCCGATTTTCTCAATACAAGGCGGGTTTCGGGTTTCGGAAGACAGTCGACATAAAGCATGTTAAAACTCATGTCGAGCTGTTGGTAAAACCCGAAAACCTGATTTTCTTAAAAAGAGGCCATAATGCAAAATCAACTTCAAAAATTTTCGTAGGGGTTATCCGATCGTTTTGTCGTGAACTCAAAACGGGGATATCTTTTAAGAAGCTCTGAAGTTACACATCCGGTGACTCCAAAAGAGACAGAATCCACTGGTTTCAACAATCCAATCTTGTCAAGTTCAAGAGAATAATACAAACAAGGTCAAAAATTAGAGAGGAGGGACTATTTTTCTATCTACATATATCCCAAGATAAAGAAAGAAGGGGAAGAAGATCCCAAAGGCATCTCCACCAAGCAGGGACATTGTCAACACCACCTCCTTCGAGTAGGTCATTCATTCAATCAACAAGGAATCTCAGGAAAATGATAATGGCACCACCACCCAACCCCTATGTTGGCTACACTAGCAGTAGCCCACTCGCTCTCAATGCACAAAATCCGAGTCCCAGTTGTAGCATTAAATAGCATCCCATATTTTATTAGAGAGAACCAGAATTCTCCTAGGGACCACATTCAAGATATTGCAAATGTTAGCGCAATTCATGAGATCACTGAGATGGACATTACAGTCAAATTATTAGTCTCTTCACTTAAGGGTAAAGCTTCACAATGGTTCAAGAGTCTAACAACAGGCTCTATTCACAGTTGGTACCATCTATGCAGAGCTCCTAACAACCAATTTGGAGAGAAGGGAGATAATCTATCCTTTTTGGAGCATTTAACAACAATCAAGAGGGATCCTAATGAGTAGCTGAGCAATTTCAATTTCAGATTCCTAAGGACATGGCACAGATTCCATTGGCTGTGAGGCCAACATATGAAGGTTCTTTCTTGTACTTTCTTAGATATTTAAACTCTGATATTTCTTTAATGATTCAATCAATGGGAGGAACCACGTTACCTGCAGCCTATAAAATTTCCATTAGAGATAAAAATTATTTAATTTAGGCTGGTAAAATTTCCCCTAAGCCACCTATTCCTCTATATCCAACACTAGTCAGACACCCACATTAGCTCCCATACCCACTCCAAGGAGTCAAAGTTCAGCTGAAGCCTCTACCTCATCCTCTAGCACTTCAAAAAAGCTACAAGAGGTTATGAAGTAACTGTAAAACGTTTAGAATGAGCTAGTGACTATCAAATGGTAGCAAGCTTAGAGTTCTAGGCCATACCAGCCTCAAACGCAGTATCAGGCTAGAGCCCCATATCAACAAAATAGACAACCAGGTCAGGCTGCAAATCAAAACCAAAACCAAGGACAGCCTCAAGTTGCTAGGCCTTTCTGACCATATGACCCAAACACAGCTTCAACATTAAGGGCCTTTGTTCCAACACAAAATAACATAACAAAAGAATATGACTGGTGTTTCCCATGCAATAAATCTCACAACAAGTCAATGTGCTTCAATGGTGCACTAAACCAGGCCTTGATGGTATAGACAATTGGGTGTGTCCCATAGCCCCAGTAAAGAGGAAAGTCAGTAGTAAGAAACTCAGTAAGAGGCACCTCCAAGTGAGACTATGCTTTTCAATTGGTAGACTAAAGACTTCTATGGAGTTAACCAAGCCCCTTTTCAAAGTGTGGCTACCAATACATGATCCAAGAAAAGGAATATTGGAGAGGGATAGTTATCAAACTCAGGTAATCCTTAACCTTCTATTATTCCATAAGGTATTGGCACTCAAAGTGGAACTCCTAATGTGCAGAGTCAGTCTAGGCCATCCTCCAGACCCACTTAGACACCGGTTGTAATGAACCCATGTGTAAGAGAAAAATGTACCAGGAAAAGGGAACCAAAAATGATAGCTCTACCCCATTTAACATCATTGAACAAATGAAGAAAGCAAATGTGAATATTTCAATGTGGGATTCATTGTCTATCCTAGGGCAGAGAGACCTGTTGTAGGTTGCTATAGCCAATTGGTCAACCTCATACCAGTCTCCCAACCAACAAGAGAAGGTGCTTACCAATGTGGTTCGGCCCAAAGGAAACCATGGAGGACAACAAGGCAAGAATCTGAAGTCCCCTCCATTCTATGTTTTATTGATCATTGGAGACAAACTAGGTACATAATTGCATGATTGATTCGGGGGCAAATAGCTCTATATTACCAAAACAAATAGCCGATTAGTTCAGTCTTCAATACAAACTCATCTCCAGAGGTGTAGTGAAATTAGATGGGACAGCAATAACAATGGTTGGAGTCATCAAGGATTTGACCCTCACTTTGCATGCATGCCCCAATGTGACTACATTACAAAACGTATCAGTCATAGACTTGCCACCACATTTTACATTGTGTATTTCAAGAGACTTCACCATTAAAATTAGAGGCTATTTGTCTGCTGATTGGTCACACATGTTATTTAGAACAAGGTATGGAGCTAAGGCTATGAGCAGATCTAAACTCATTGTGGATTACCATATTGAGCCTTATGTACCCATCCCAATCAATGCCAATTGTTTATCTTTGATCAGGAGGACTTCTTGAATGTTTGTGAGGAAGATAACAAGGTTGAGTGTATTCCATACCTGACCCTTGATGAATGGGCAAACAAGAAGCATGCTTTCGACCCCTATAAGGATATGGAAGAATCTGAGCTATGAGTCTAATATTTGTATGAGGAGAATCATCCCCTTCATGGCATCATTAAGCTGGACCACAAAGATGATAACGAGGTATGGTGGTTATTCTTTGATGGCTCAAGAAGTAGACAAGGATCCAAAGGAGGAGCTATGCTTCTTTCACCTCAAGGTATGCAATATTCACTCGGCTTTCCATTTCCAATTTGATTTCTCAAACAACATAGCAGAATATGAAAAATTGGTCCATAGACTACATTAGGCAAGGAAAAGAGGTATTAAAAACTTGCAAGTGTTTGGCGAAAATGAGCTAGTTGTGAATCAAGTCTGAGGAAAAAATTCTACCAAGAACAATTTGTTAAGGAACTATAAGAACCAGGTATGTGACCTCATTGAGGATTTCGAAGCATTCGGTACTAGTTCCATCCCAAGGAAGAAGAATGAAGTAGCGGACATACTGGACAGCTATTGGGGAAGCATTTGATGTTGTAGGGAGTATCAAGAGTGATATGTATCAGCCCTATATCAAAGTGGTTGTGACACCTGTTGTCCATGATAATAACACTAGTTGGTAGGTCTTTAAGAATGATTAACAGATTGTCAACTTTCTACACAAATAAGTTGACTTCTCCTCCATAAACTAAGACAAATTGGAACAATAATATGGTGACCAAGTGTTGCAGCTGAGAACAAAAAAACTACTAAAGGGTCTTGTAACTTTGATGTCAATCTTTAACCAAAATGATCAATTCCGAAAGGAGAAAGTAAGTGTTTAGGTAAAGGGTGAAGATTCAGAGCCCATTTCCATAGAAGAAGGAAAAACGTTTCGAATAGGAAACGTAAGTACTAAAAAAGAAAAATATAAATTCATTTAACTTTGTCAAGAATTCCTAGATGTCTTTGCTGGGACTTATAAAGATTTAAGAGGTTTCAAACCAAATTTGGCATAGCACACTATCAAGTTGGATCCAAGAGCCAAACCTTTCAAGAAAAAGAAAAGGCCAATAAATACTCACATTGAGCCTCTCATGAGGAAATAGTTAAAAAGGATAATTGAGGCCAACATCATCTTCCCTATCCAAGCACTCAAGTTGGGTTGCAAACTTGGTGCTTATAAGGAAAATAAATGGAGAAATCAGTCTATGTGTGGATTTTTGTGATCTAAACAGAGAATCACTCAAGGATCATTATCCACTTCCATCAATGGAACAAATCCTACAGGTGGTAGTGGGTTCTAAGAGGTTTTCATTGCTAGATGGATACTCAAGATATAATCAGATAATGGTAGAAAGAGGAAGATCAATATAAGACAACCTTCACCACCAAATAGGGGACATATGCTTATAAGAAGATGCGATTTGAACTATCAAATGTTGGAGCAACATTTCAGTGAGCTATGGACATGGAATTCAAAGGCTTAATCAACAATATTGTCCTAGTGTATCTAGATGATATCACCATCTTCTCAAAGAATGTTGCATACTATCTCTTCCACCTCAGATAGGTATTCCAAAGATGTAGAAGGTTTTTGGTGTCATTAAACCCAAAAAAGTGTCTGTTCTTGGCACATGAGGGAAAATTATTGGGCCACATTGTCTCAAGAGAAGGGTTAACAATTGATCCTGAAAGGGTTGAAGCCATCCGAACTCTTCCATTGCCACAGTACACAAAAATTCTCTCCAAATCTTCTTGGGGAGAATAAACTTTGTTCGCAGGTTTGTGCCTAATTTTTCCACTCTTGTGAAGCCTTTAACAGTGATGTTAAAGAAGAGTCTTGGACTTAAGTGAAGCAATAGAGGGAAACAATATTTTTAAGGCCATCCAGTTCAAAATATCACAGGCCCTAACTCTTGTTAACCTAGAATTTTCAAAGGACTTCATGCTATATGCTTTTTGAGGGTAAGGCACAATCTCAACCATCTTGGTTCAACCTAATAAGGAATGTTTAGAATAGCCCATAGCCTTCTTCATTTAGAGCTTGGAGGATTATGAGGTACAATATTCTTTCATTGAGAATCATGTCCTTACTATCATTAGGAGTTTAAAGAAGTTCAGTCACTTAGTCTTGAATAATAAGATTCAACTGCTAGTATCTCATGTTGGTGTTAATGATTTTCTCCTGAACAAGCACTTGAATGAGAAGAGATCCAATTGGATCAATTAGGAAATGGAGTCTGACATTGAAATAAAGGTGGTAAAACTAGTTCGTGGTAAGTATTTGTGTGAGAAGCTCGCTTACAAGTAAAAAACCGAGTCATTGGATGAAGTAGAGGTTGTCCTATTACTTTAGAATGATCAATAACAACCATATAATGATATACCTATTCCATGTTGGACATAATCCTTGGTGTATTATCTCCAAACAGGTTTGTGCCCTCCAGAATGGAACAAAGCAAAAAGGAGATACTTCAAAATACAAGTCATCCCATATGTGCTTATTGACGGAGTCTTGTTTAAGAAGGATGTCAATAGTGTCCTATTGAGGTGCATTGGGACAGGAAAAATTGAGAGAGTGTTGGATGAGTTCCATGATGGAGAAGTAGTAGGCCACTTTTCCCCTCAAGTAATAACTCTCAAAATCATGAAAGCTAGTTATTACTGGCCTACGGTTTTTATGGACTGCTACCCATGGATCAAGAAGTGCATGAAGTGTGTGTTCTTCACAAGGAAGGAGAATTTAGCAGCCCTATCCCTTTGCCAAATTTCAGTGGATCAACCATGCATGCAATGGGGATTAGATTTCATTGGAGTGATTAACCCAAACTCAAGCTAGGGTCACAATTGGATACTTACAGGAACAGATTAGTTCACCAAGTGCACTAAGGTGGTGGTACTTAAGGAAGCAAATGAATCCAACATCTTGGATTTGTATAAAGAAATAACCACCAAGTTTGGAGTCCCTTCCACTATTATATAAGATAATGCATTTACATTCATGGGTATAAGGATCACTGAAGGAGCTATCAAAAATGGTGTATACCTTAGCAGTTCATCAAACTATTAACCTCAAGGTAATGGCCAAGCAGAGTCCAAAAACAAGAACCTATTAAGCATTATCAGAAGGACTCTTGATGAAAATCAGAGAACTTGGCATACAAATGTCAAATCAGCTCTATGGGTTAATAGGATCATATCTAAAAGGGCCACAAACAGCTCCCCATACAAGCTTGTATATGGAAAAGAGTCGTATTTCCCATATCATTGGAGTTGCGTACTCTAGAGCTCATGAAATAGTTAGAACTAGCTAAGTTTGAACATCTAGAAATCAGGTATACAAAGTTGATGGAAGTAGGAAAGGCAAGAGAGAATGCAATGTAGGCCATGGAGAAGGATCAAACATTGATCAAGAAGAGTTTTGACAAGAAAGATACAACAAGGACCTTTCAAGAAGGGGACTTAGTTCTAAAGTGGGATGCATATTGGATAAAACCAGGAAAACATTCCATATTTGATGCCATTTAGAGTGTCCCTTAGATGATCACAGGGTGCAAAAGCAACAATGCCTTCCAGCTGGCTAAATTGGATGACGAAGAGTTGTCAAATCCCAGTGAACGGGATCCATCTCAAACATTGCTACTAAAAAGGAAGGTTCCGCCCTTGTAAATATTAGCATAGAATTTTAATTTCCCTAAGTGTGTATGCATATTATCTTGTTATAGAACATAGGTTTTGTATCTCTAGGTTTGTGTCATTATACAGTTCAATGTGCCTCTAGGTGAATGAGCTAGGCCCTTCAACATTTGCAACAGGGAGACCCATAGTTTCCATAACAGTTTCTCATTTTATAATAGAAAAAATACAGAGCAACTAAAATCAGGTCTAAAAGGGTCCATTTGTAGTGGAACAAGATCAATGTTAGGCCACCACCCATGACTCTACACCTAATGGATATAAAAAAGCAACTAATCTCTTCATCTAGTAGGTATATGTCCCCACAAGTTGCCAATTGTTATCTCAATTTTGCCCCCAGAAAAAGTGATCAAACACCACTTCATGCAGGAAGAAATCTAAGGGACAATTCCATCGCACGAGCCCACATTTCAAATCTAAAAAACAGGTTGCAGGTGGGCTCTATAATGGAGTAATAGGGTTGGGGAAGGGCCAAACAATGTCAAATAAAACCGGAGGCTCAAAGAAGAGGAACAGAGAAAGAATCAAAGTCTTCGGGCTTTATAAACGATTCAGAATGAGCTAAAATTGGCTAAGTATGGAAGATTTTAGTGGAATATTCCATGTGCCTCATCAGCGCTTCTCCAAAACTTAAACCCAAAAAGTAGTCTCCAAACAAGCGCAGAGATTCCACATGTCCCATGTCCATAAAGGGATAGAGTCGGTCATTGAAAAATTCAAATGAGTGGAAAGAACCAAATGTTAGCTCCACGCAATTCTAAAAGAGAGAGCCCAAGGTGGAGACTCAAACTAGTGTCAGCCCTCCACATGGCCAGGGTTCAACAAAATTCAAATGGAATGCCGGCCCAAATCGGTTAAGCATAAGGGTGTTGGTGGAAGGCACGAAGTGTCTCAATGATGCACATTCAAAGGTGTGCCCCAAAGTGAAAAATCAAATGAGCACGAGGCTTCCACATGTTTAGGGCTCATGAGAAGCTTCGGCCTGAATTGGCTAAGTATCTTAGATTAGCGCCAAGCCTCCATGTGTCACGGGTCAGATATATAGCCTTGCCAAACAAGAGGACTTAGTAAAAAACATAAAGGTACAGAGAAAAGTTAGGGAAGGTGCCACATGTCTCTTTGGCACAATTTGAAAAATGAAATTGAGGAGCAGTCCCCAAACATGTGTAATCTCTACACATGACCATGTTCCAACGTCAAAGCGGGCCAGTAGGATTGGGGAGGACTTTTTTCCCAAATGGAAAATATGAACCAGCAGGCCCTAGGATGGTTTTTGACAGAATGAATTATGGGGCTATAGGGATTTTTAGCATTTTTGTATTTTTTTTCCAAAGGGCACAAAGTGAATTTCGGGCCTGTGGACCCATTCTGCTAACTGGTTTTCACCTTTTTTCTACGGCTCCGACTCAAATATTCAAATGGACATATCTTTCGACTTAGTGCTCGAAATTCAAAAAAAATGGCACCATTGGAAAGGTCTCGACCTCGTCTACACCATGGAAATCTGAAACTTTAATTTTGATGAGGTTAGGTGGGTAAAAAATAAGGAAATTTCTTCACGTTATTAATATGCAATCCGATCAATCCCAACAACCAGATCAGATTTGATTTGATCCGTCGTTCTTCCTTCTTCAACACATGCTGAATAGACATAGTGCAGAAGACTCGACAAATTGTGGGTGGATTTGTAGGAGAATTGATGGCTGGTAGATGAGCTTCAAATCAAGTTTCCTTCTTCTTTTCTCCTTCTCTCTTCACTGCATCTATAAAAGGAGTTGGGTTCATTGTAAAGGGTTAGAAATTTTTCTTTCACCCTCCCTTCTTCCCTTGTCTACAAGATAATTTGTGGAGATTTCGAACCTCCCATTCGAGTTATAATAAAAAATTTTACCTCTTAGCTACTGTAGTGTATTGCATCAACTCTGGAGTAATAATATATAAGTGTGGATGATTCCTAACCCTTTCATGTGTTCATTGTTGTTTTCTGATATCTCATTATAGTTTGGTTATCTATGCATGGTAGTTGTATTACATTTCTATGGTCTCTGTTAAATTGAAAAACATGTGTCTAACATTCATTTGGTGCATCACCTCGTTAGCTTAGGTTTATTTTCTCATATCTTCTCAACCCTGTCTCCTTGGTAAGATAGATTAGGTTTTAGAATAGATCCACTGTAATTTATTTGTATGCACATGAACAAAGGAATAAAAACTGACCTTCATTGGGAGATATCTCTCTATTTTAATGTCCCGCACTTTGAGAGATGCTCCATGTTGTGCAATCACACTGAGATTATATACTCATCTAGTTGCAGGAACTCAGGGGTGTTGTGATTTTGCACTAACAGTTACTTCAACACACCTCCAGAAAGGTTTCACAATGAAAATCAACACTATTGGATATCCAAGTGATCCAGATTCAAATCAGTTTGGTCATTTTCCAAACTATACAGTTGTTACAAAGCATGGATATACAGATTTTGGAGGTAGTTCCACACCTGAAGAAGATAATTTGTAATGGAAACTTTGAGAATGGAGGCTCACATGGTACAATCAAGGGCCACAACTCAGATGAAAGCATTCAGAATTGGCTATAAGACACCTTGTCCATGGGTCAGCCCTATGCCAAGACATTATAGCCCTCAGGAGAAGGTTGACTTCATGGTTGAAATGTTTCCTCAACTTGCACAGTGGATTGAGTATATTGAGGCATATGATAAAAGTGCGAGACAACCTTGTAATGGGTAAGTCAGTTACCAGCTCCTTTTCCTTCATTTTCACTTTCTCAAGCTTTATCATTTCAGCAGTGCCAAGTGTCAAGACCCTCACTTGCTGCCCCAAATGATGTTTTCCCTTCTCCATCTCCTAGTCTTCCATCCCACCTCAATTCCTCTACCATTTTCCTTTCCAATCAGTCACTCCCTTTGAATAAACAACAAATACCACTTCCTTGTCCACCAAAAACAATAGCAAAACTGGTTGAATCCCAATTTACCACTCCTCATTCTTTTCCAATTCCATATTGGGAAGAGACTCAAGAATCCAGTCAAGGAGAACAAGGAAAAGAGGAACCCAACATAGAAGAAATGATATAAAATGTGAAGAGTTGGGATGCAATATTTTGGATTACAGATATGCCCTTGATGGTTAAGCCAATAGAGGAGCTTGAGGTTAAGAAGCCAGTGGTGGCTAAGGATGAGTTTGCAGCAGAAGAAGAACAAGAAAAAGAAGGAGAAGATCAGCATTATATTTTGTCTTAATGCAGTGTCCATAATGGCACTTTTTCTGAAGAGGATGCTGATCTAATCCAAGCTACATAATCAATCAATAAGGAAGAAGAACAATCAGCTCGAAGTCCTATTGAAGAGGAGAAGCTGGAGGAGATCAAATCAGAGTTGAGGCCACTTTATGAAGAAACAATTATTTAATATATTTCACTTTCTTTTGAAGGGCCTGATTTGATTGATGAACCCATGATGGAGGAGGACCATACGGTTCAAGAAGCTTTAGGTACAGAGAAGGCCACAAAAGAACCTTCAGTTCTTCATCCCACTTTATCTCCTTCGAGATCTAATGTTGAAGAAGAGTTTGATCTTTCAAAATTCATGTTTGAGGATGAAATGAACCATGGGGAGAAAGTTGTAGATTAGGAGGACAACATGGAGGAGGTCGAGCACATGAAATAGGATAACAAGGAGGTAGATTGTCTATCACACTTGGAAGATTTATTTGATGGATAGGAACCTGTGGAGATCACATCACTTGCTCCTCCATCATCCACCTTCCAAGTACATGAGTATGTTGCCATGGAGGAAAGCATTTAAGGATAGCAGCCTTCATCCAATAACAAACCTTTAGAACCAAGGTTGGAAGATCATAATATTCCATGTTCTTCTAAGGAGGAGGAAGGGAAAGAGCATAAGGATCCCATCTCTCTCACATCACTCACCTAAGAAGGTCTGCAGGAAGACTCCATCCATGGAGTTGAAATTTAGAACCATGGGCACATCCATCGGATTAGACCATGCCTAATCAAGTACTTGGCTTCATTGGAGCCAAGGGAGAATAAAAAATGAGTCATGCCCACTTCAGGGCATGGGATGAGCTCAAAAGTACCAAGGATTAGTTGCAATGCCTCTTCAATCAAAATGTAGAGAAACTAAAAGAGGCATTTGTCTTGTTTCAAGTTGACACCTTGATGATTTGGGTGGAGGATCAACTTATAGTCAGTTTTTTAGTCATACAAGTAGTCATATTAAGTGTCAAATCATTTGCATGGCTGCCCTTGTTGAGAAAGGGAAGCTACTTCTCCCTGCCAGTTACATGATTTCTTTGAGTTCCCTTTTGCTTTGGCTAGTGTAGGTTAGTTGCGGTTTGATTTCAGTAAAACAAGTGCTTGTGCACACTCTGCATATCCCACTTGGGGTGTGTATGATTTCAAGTTTTGTACATAGTGTGTTATGTTGTTTTGTTGCTCGTGCATAATATATTGGAAATAGAATTTAGTGAGATTAGCCCCAGTTCCAGTGGTGTTCCAAGTGGCTCAAAGATCATATTTTATAGATTATGATCAGATTCGTGTTTATTAGACTATCATTCATGACTCCACGCCCAATAAATGCTTCAAGGAAATTGATCATTTCACCTAGTAGGCAGGTGATCCCCATGAATCACCAAATTGTTGACCAAAATAATCTAACACTTATTTTTGGTCAACTAACACCACTTTCCCCCTTTAGGTGCTTCAATCTGAATTTTTATATATTTTAAACACTTAAGTTGCCCTGAAAGATTTCCCATCAGATAAGGAATTTCTTCCCCTTTCCAAAAATATAAAGAAGTCCTTATAACTCCTCATATGTTGCAAATGGCAGGCTAGCGGGCCTGGGAAGGATATTTTTCCAAAAGTAGGTCGTCGGGCCTGTGGGAAGACTTTTTACCAAATGGGAAGATTGCAAATTGGCGGGGTGGCACCAGATATTTTCTCATTTTTAAAATATTTTGCAAAAGTCACAAATTATAATTGCGGGCCCACGGGTCTAGGAAGGTTTTCTTTTGCTATCGTGAATATACGGGGCCATGGAGGTAATTTTGCCCAAGTGTAAATATGGGCCGATGGGTCTGTAGAACATTTTGGAACTTTTACACTTTTTACAAAATGGTGCAGTTTTCAAATGTGGGCCCATGAGCCCGTGGAAGTTTTTTCGCCAAGTTCCGAGTTGCGAAGTTGTGGAGCCGTGGGCCTCGGGAAGTCTTTTTACCAAATGTAAAGTCACAAACCTGTGAAGGTGCCACATGCATCAATGGCACAACTCCAAAGGTTAAGCCCAAGGGGAAGTCTCCAAAGAAGAGCAGGCTTACCATGTGGTCAGAGTAAAACAAAAGACAAAGTCAGTCGTTGAAAAGTTCAGGATCGGTGGAAGGAGCCACACATTAACTTGAGATAACTTTAAGGTTAAAATCTGGAGTGGGTTCCCAAATGTACCCAGAGATTCCACATGTCCCAGGTCTGAGAAAGGGATAGAGCCAACTATTTGATATACTAAGTATAAGAGGGTCAGTGGAAGCCTCCACGTACCTCATCAGCGCAACTTCAAAAGTGAGACCCAAGGCACAGTCCATAAATGAGCGCAAGGCTTCCACATTTCCAAGGTCTGAAAAAGGGATTGAGATGGTTGTTTAATGAGCTAAGTATAAAAGTACTGGTGGAAGCCTCCACGTGTTTGAACGGTGAACCTTCAAGGGTCAAAGCAAAAGGTAGTCCCCCAAAAAAGCACCACCTTTCCACATTTCCCAAGTTTGAAAATGAAATAAAACCGGTCGTTGAAAATTCTAAACAGGGAAGAGCCATCGAAAGGTACCATGTCCCTCATCCGTACAACTTCAAGGATCAACTCTTAGGGCAGTTCCCAAATGAGTGTTGAGCCTCCACATGTCTAGGGTAAGACATATGGTCCCACCAAACAAAAGGGAGTTAGCTGAAACACAAAGAAACAAAACAAAGGACTGATGGAATAAGCCACATTTCTCTTGGGTGTTCTTTCAAGAGGTGAATCCGAAGGCAGTCCCCAAACATGCGCCAGCTCGCCACATGCCTCATCCGCGCAGCATCAAAGGTAAAATATGGGGGCAGTTTCTAAATGAGCGTGAAGTCTCCACATGTCTTGGGTCAGGAACAGTGTCTCCGCAAATAAGATGGGACTTAGGAAAACGTAAAAGAAACAGAGCAGGCTGCAGAAGGTGTCACGTGTCAGTTCGGCACTACTTCAAGAGTGTTGAGGAGGGGGTGAAACCTTAAGGCACGTGAGGCTGCCACGTGGGTCTTGCATGGATGGACTCTTTTAAATATTGTGAGCCCACGACCCTAATCTTCACAAAGCCACAAAGCCATATCTTTCGATTGGAAGCTCGAATTTGAGGGGGAAAGGATGTTTTGGAAAAATCTCAGTGCCTGCTACTCACCTGCAACAATTAATATTTCAGCCCACCATTTTCTAGGCCTTCAAGTCTCCCACCCTCTTCCATGCTGAGGAATGGGCCTCCTTCCTTTCCAAATAAGGAACAACACATGGAGGCATGGGTCTTGAAATGAATCCCATCATTGTTACAGGTAGATTTCAATACTTTCTGGAGTGGTTAGAGTAGGTTTATTCAATGCATATCTTAGGGTGGTTGAAGTAGGATTCGAATTCTTCCCTCTCTTCTTCTCTCTTTCTTCTAATTATTGTAAAGGAGGGGCATATTTCAAATGGTTGGTCATCTTTTCTCTCCTACCCCCCCTCTCTCTTTCTTCCTTAAGGTAGAATACGGAGTCTAATCCTCATCTCTTGGCTCTGTAATGGCATTTTCCTGCCTCTTTCCCACTGATGATGTACTGTGTGAACTCATGGAGCAATAAAATCTGTTTTGTGATGCATTTTGTCCATCCTTTGCTTATTTAATTGTCTCTTTCCTCTCATCATTGTAGGGTCTAATGTGCATATCTCTGATGTCTATTGCAGGTTTTGGGAGTTGTGTTCAATGGGTTGAATTGGTGTTCTGTGTGACATTCATCTAAGGTCTATGGTACATATTGCCCACCCTCTCCTTTACTCACCTCTCTTCACTTCAGGAAGTTGGATTTTTGATCAGCCACTTCCTTTTCTGGTGTATCACCACTTAGCGTAGGCTATTCTTTTATGCATTTTTCTCTCTCCATGTCTCCTTGGAATGGTTAGATTATGATTAGATAGTTTTCCTGCACGAGAGTATCTTGTGGCAAGTAGTTGATGAGGAGAAATCTAGATTTCTCTAGAGGGCCATCTCAAGTCCGCAAGTCCCACAGCTTGAGAGATGGTAAAATGTTGTGTAGTTACATTGGATGCCCCATTTCAAACTTAGGACATTCGGGGGTACTATGATTTTACACTCACAATAACTTTTGGTTTTGTGTAAATCTCATATTTTAGGATCTATTTCTAAGAAATAGGACCGCCGCCCTGTACAGAGTGGGGGTCTTGTAACCACCACTCAGGAAAGGCGGTAGTTCATAGTTTGTCAGCTAGGTAGGCCAGTAGTCCCGAGACCACCAGCCTACTTTGGGTGGCAGTTCTGTCACTTACGGAAAAACTTCTTGGATCTGCGCCTACACAAAATTTTAACATGTATTTACTAAATTTTAAGTTGTAAATTTAACTAAGGAACTACCAACAATCAAATATTTTTTAAATCTTATTTTATAGAACAATTAAACCTAAAAATTATAAGTTAAACACATCCTTTCTCATTTATATTCATGGAGATAGGGTTGCCCCAAATAGAGAACCCCAAATACAAATAGTCTTGAAATAAAACCTGATTGGTAAAGGAAACCCTTTCAATCCTTGAATGGGAGAAATTACAACAATAAAACTACAATCTATACTAATCTAAGATTGATCTCCTTATAGAATCCTCCATAGTTCTTCCTCTCTTGTTCCCATGGCTTCTTTCCCTCCTACTTACAATTTTAACAAAATAATATAGATTGAATGAGGAGAATAGGGTAAGAAGAGGTTTTAATAAGAATGCTTAAGGAGTTTTAGGGTTAGTTTGGAACCCTGGGATCCAGTGGCAAAGATTTATTGATCTAAAGGTGGAGGATCAACCCTACTTTTGCTGGTAGGAATGTTTATTTAGATGTTTTAAATTAACCCTTAGGGTTATGTGCAGGTGGGTGAATGGGGCCATTTAATTGCCTTAGGGTGCAAAGTCTTTATTAGTTCTTAGTATGCCTTATGAAATTAATGGAAAGTACTTTAAGAAAATAGGATAAGGAAACCAAAACAAGTAAGTATAAGGTCAAACATTTTGGATTGAACATTTACCAAAGAGGAAAAAACAATTAACCAAGTAAATTAAATTAGGGCACCTTACTAAGTGACTTTAATTAATCGACCTTAGAGGTAAAATAATTTTAATATTTTAACCATTTAACTAGACTTGGCTTATCAATCGTAAAGTTGAGTTTAGTGGTGTATGTTAGTTTAATGTACCATAATGGTTAACACCCTTGTAACCTTTTTTATAACTTAAACAAAAAAAATTTAGTCATAATTTTTAGGTTAAGTGTTAGGTTTTAACGTGTTCCTAGAACTATTTTTTTTGCGGGCATTACACTATTCCTTTTCCAACGTACTCTTTGTCATCTACTATTCATAATATGTCTCTATTGGGTTGTTCTCTCAATGTATCAAACAACTTTTTATTGCTTGACATATACTTACTGGCACCTGAGTCTATCAACCATACTATCTGCATGGACTGCGAGGTCTGGGAGACTAGCACAAGATTATTGCTACAATTGGCTCCTTCTAGTGACTCCTCATCAGAGTCATCATCATGTTGATGTGCAAGATGTCCCTTCTGCTT
Source organism: Taxus chinensis (assembly GCA_019776745.2). Lineage (NCBI taxonomy): Eukaryota > Viridiplantae > Streptophyta > Pinopsida > Cupressales > Taxaceae > Taxus > Taxus chinensis. The sequence goes on from CM034151.1 coordinate 645,174,474, forward strand.
TCTTCTACAGGGACGTATTTTTGATTTTTTTAAATTGTTGTGCTCAGATCTGCTTGTTTGACTCGAAGACCCTTGTTTCAAGCCATTATACTAGTAGTTTTTAGCGCCATGAGTGTTGGTTCTACAGCTATGACACCACATCTTATTATTTTGAGATTTCTATTTTTTATTCTGATGTGATTACTTCTCTAGGGCACCCTTTCGATACTTCTGGCCACACTATGGCTTCAAGAAAAGGGCTTTGTCTTGTGCTTCATCTTGGATGGAATTAATGGCCTCTTGTTTCTACAACAAGTTCACTAGTTGTTCGAACGTCACTTTTCATTTAGATACATTCAGTGTCGTAATGAACACTCAGAAATGAGAAGGGAGTGCCGTCAAGGTGATCAGAACCAGAATCTTGTCTTCTACCGTCTCACTGAGGACTAACAACTTCATTAACAGCGCAACCACCAGGCGTAAGAACTCCTCAACTTTCTCATCTGACCCCATACATAGGGTATGCAATTTCGACTTAAGATGGAGTATCTTAGTTCGATTCTTCACCTCAAAGATGGTTATTAACTTATCCTAGGCTTCCATTAGTTTCTTTGCATCCTGAACATGAGGTTGCACATCATCAGTGATACTCAACATAATCAACATCAACGCTTTTGCACTAGCTATTTCACATTTTATGAGCTCATTAGGGTAAGCAGGAACTATCACAAACCCTGTGACGATGCCCCATAATTCCTCATACTCAAGGATGGTGTGCATCTTTGTTTTCCAAGCCGCCTAATTTGGCCCTTTGAGTAATTCTGCATTGGATAAAATCAACTTCACAGTTGACATTGTAATAAATAAAAAATAAATAAATAACTTCTATTAATTTCAAAGAATTATTACAAGTCTTCACTCACTATCAAGACAATGGGCCTCTGTGATGTGCTCGATACTCACGTGCTAAGAGACAACGATGCTTCTTAGGGCATTCTTCTTCGTCTTCATAGTATGATTCGTAGCCAGCTTCAAGATCTTCTTCTAAGTCTTTTCACTTGGCAACTGACGTCGAATAGAAAATATTATAGCAGTCCTTTTCAAACCAGCTCTTCGAATACAAGATTTCGGGT